>CATIWR010237073.1:0-23433 GCA_949677035.1 Omphalea diandra | reverse complement strand
TATATATATATATATATATATATATATATATATATATATATATATATATATGCGAAATAATTAAAATTGTCTACTGATTCACAGCACAATCTTGTGTAGCAACAAAGGGAGTCATTGAAAACAGCTTCGTCATATAGTTTGTCTCTATTATTTATGGAGGGATTAGTTTTGGTGGACCCTAAAGAAAACATCACTACTTATAATCTATTCTCCATTTTTTCCACACAGCTACCAAACAAGGGAAAGACTTATTCCTCCCTTCTTTTCATTTTCCTGCTTTTCTTTTCCCAATCTTTCCCCTCTTCCCTAAGTACAAAATTTTTAGCCTGCTCATCTAAATAAAGATGAACTGCTAAACAACTAGCATAGTTTCTTTTGTGATCTTATATCTGGATGGTATTTCTATACATGATAAAATGTTTATCTATTATATAGGTTGCTGTTTAAAGTGGTAATTTTCGATTCGATCTATCATGTTTGAAAAATAACTCAATTCGATTTGATTCAACTGAAAAATGATTTAATTTAAATTAATCAATCCAATCCATTTGTTACATCTATTGACATCCTCGTAAATTAAATAAGGCAGGGCGGACCCACGTTAGAGATGGGAGTGGCCCTGGCCCCTCCCAATTTTTTTTTTTTTAAAAAAACCCAAGTATAAATAATGGAAAAAAAGAATTGGTCCTTTGCAATGGTGGCCCCTCTCATTTAAAAAAGAATAAAATAAAATAACACATTTTATCAATTAAAAAAATAAAATCCTTGAAAAAGAAAAAAGATGGAAAGACGGTTTACTTTTTCTTAAAAGAGGTAAGAAACAAAACTTCTCTTTGACTCTTTGTTTTGTGCCCATTCGAACCAACATAAAAAAAAAAAAGGCTTTCTTCTCTAATTTCTCTCTCTCTCATTTGCAAATTCCAGTTGCAACTTTTCTTTCTTCATCAATTTACCAGTAGTTCTCTTAATTTCTCTCATCTCTTAATTTATTTAGTTTACAATTTATCTTTTCATAAATTTGATTCAGAGATTTCATATTATTTAACTATATATATATATATATAAGAAGATTATCTAACAAGATTTAATTGTTTAGTTAAATGAATTAGTTTGTAATGAGTTTATTTTTTCTTTATTTATGTATAAAATCAGATAAATAAACTGTAATTTAGTGTTAATTTTAGATTTGTAATTTTGATTGAGTTGACGTCAATCAAATATATTTAATTTTTATAATGATGATTTGTTTAGATGTTATTGCAGCCTATTAATTTTTTTTTTGTTTATTTTGATAAACAACCTATTGATCATTGAATTCGTTATTTTTCCATAAATTCAATTAAATAAACTAGAACTTGATGCTAATTTTAGGTACATAATTTTGCTTGAATTAATATGAATGAGAACATTTTGATTATTGTTCAAAACTTTTTAGTTATTGTATAAATTATAGTAAAACCATATAATTGGTTGCGTGCTTGAAAGATTTAGACAATTATAATTTATTTAGTTGTGTTTATTTTTTCATAGATGGGAAAATTATCTACAATTGAATCGTTCTATAAAAGAACAAATGATAAAATTTCAGAATCTACTAAGAATTTGAATTCTTCTATAGATGTCGATTCTTTGATTGTTGATAATTTTCCTACAAAGTCTCAAAAAGTTGAAATGAAAGAAAGGTGTTGGGTGGAGGCCTGGAAGGCCAAGTCCAACATCCCGTTGCTGGCGTGCATTCGAAACATGGCGCTGACTACTACGTAAGTATAAGGAAATAAAGTTGCGCCTTCGTTAACAACTACGACTTTTAGTGTAGTGGTAAGCGCTTGATCCTAATAATTGGTATCAGAGCAGGTCACCGGTTCGAATCTCTTGTAAGACATGTTGCTACAACAAGTAGCTAGTAGGTGTTGGGGGGATTGTTAGGCTGAGGCTTGGAGGGCCAAGTCTAACATCCTGCCTCCAACGTGCATTTGAAACGTGGCACTGGCTGCTATGCAAGTATAAGGAAATAAAGTTGCGCCTTCGCTAACAACTATGACTTTTGGCATAGTGATAAACACTTAATCCTAACAAAGGGTTTGATATCAATTCATTGCAACATGATCCAGGATTACAACCACAAATATGGGAGTATCCTATTGACCAAGAGGAAGAAATTCAGAGAGCTTATATTAAGAATGATCCATATCAATGTATACTTTCAAAATATCCAAAGTTTGGGAGAAAAACATGCTCGTAGTTTTCAATCATCATGGTTTAAGTTATTTCCATCATGGCTAGAATATTCAAGTAGTAAGGATGTTGCATTTTGTCTGCCATGTTATCTATTCCAAAAAAAAATGGACCTTCTAGATTAGATGCATTCATTGTTATGGATTTCAAACATGGAAGAAGGTGAGAGATGACAGAAATTGTGCTTTTTTGGCACATATTGGAAAAATCTCATGTCTCCTCATTGAAATGCAGAGAAAGCATGTGTAGATCTCATGAATCGGCCATCTCATATTATGAACAATTTTCAGAGATTTATATCTCAGGAAATTGCAAACAATTAACTTCAACTAAAGGCTGCAATTGATGCAACTAGGTGGTTTGCATTCCAAATATGTGTTTTTAGAGGTAATGTTAAATCTAAAACATCAATCCATTGTGGAAATTTTTTGCAACTTTTAAGCTTTGTAATCTCTTACAATGACAAAGTAGCTGAAGTTATAGATAAAGCTAAAAAAAATGCCTCATACATATCTCCAGGAGTGCAAAAGCAAATCTTGCAAGTCTTAGCATCTAAAATCAATAATGTTATTCGTGAGGAAATTGATGATGCACAATTTTTCATAATTGTTGATGAAGCTATAAATTAGTCTAAGAAGGAACAAATGTCAATTGTTCTTGAGATTTGTTAACAAAAATGGTTATGTGCAAGAGCAGTTTTTTGGGCTTGTTCATGTTAATGACACTAGTGCATCAACATTGAAAGAAACAATCTTTTTAGTCCTATCTAGACATAATCTTAATTTCCATAATATTCGAGGACAATGTTATGATGATGCAAGCAATATGCAGGGGGAGTGGAATGGTTTGCAAACATTCATTTCAAATGAATGCCCTTATGCTTACTATGTTCATTGTTTTGCACATCTGTGATAGTTGGAATTAGTTGCAACATCAAAGGAAACTATCCCTATTCATCACTTTTTCACTAAGTTGTACAACATCATCAACATTGTCGGTGCCTCATGTAAATGTAATGATCAATTGAAAATAACCCATGCTAAAAATATTACTCATTTACTTGCAAATGATGTACTTGAGAGTGAAAAAAGACATAACCAAATTGGTTCTTTATAAAGGGTAGGTGACACTCGTTGGAGTTCTCGTTTAAAATCTATTTCTAGCTTAATCAAGATGTTTAGTGCACCATGTGAAGTTTCACTAAACATTATTGAGGATGGGGTTACACCTACTCAACGTGGAGAAGCGAATGTAGCATATGAGGCAATATCTTCTTTTGAATTTGTTTTTAATTTGCATCTCATGGTAAAATTTTAGGGATTTCTAACTTGCTTTGTCAAGCCTTACAACTTAAATCTCAGGATATTTTGAATGCAATGTATCTTGTTTCATCTACTAAGGCATTGATTCAAAAATTGAGAGACGATGAATGGGATGACTTACTTGCAAAGGTGAAATCTTTTTATGAAGCAACCAATATACCTGTGCTTGATTTGAGTGTCCATTATCATGTAAGAAAAGGAAGGGCTTGCTATCAAGACAATGATATTAAAATAGAGCATCATTAAAAAGTTGACATTTTTAATGCTGTGATAGATACCCAATTACAAGAATTGAATAATAAGTTCAATGACCACACAATAGAGTTAGTTCAACTTTGGATCCAAGAGAGATGTGATTGTCATTCAAAATTGATTATATTCACAAGTTGATGCAAAAGTTTTATCCACAAGACTTTGCAGAGCATGAGATGTTATAATTGAAGGTGCAATTTGAGCATTTTGAACATGTAAGACAACTTTCTAATTTTAAAATGTTGTCAACTATTTCTTATTTATGTCACTTGTGTGCAGGTGGTAACTCTTATTCTCACACTTTCAATTTCTACATCTACAATGGAGTGATCATATTTAGCGATGAATGTTGTTAAGACAATGTTTTGTAATAAGATGAAAGATGAATTTCTTTTGGACTGGATGCTAGTTTATATTGAAAAACAAACTGCCAAAAAGTTCATCTTAGATTCACTTGTAGATGATTTTCGTGATTTGAAAGAACGGAAATCTAAATTTTAATATATTTTATATTGTTAGTGTTAGTTTATGTTTTTCCTAATAGCAATATTTGTTATTAGGTATATAAATGTAAAATGTGCCATTTTTATTAAGTATTATGATAAAAAATTAGTTGCCCCTTCCCCCATGCAATGTTGTATCCTTCCCTGAAACAAGGCATGTTGCATTTGAGAAAATTTCAAAATACTCAGCTTGAATAGTTTAGAAAAACTTGTCTTCATTTAATGCTCAAAATGGATAGTTAGGTTTATTTGGTTCCGACGTCAATTATTAGGTTTTGATCCCTGCCAAACCATTGAAATCAAAGCTGAACTTGTTGCCTACCAAGTCAGATTCGAGCTCAATCATTTTATAACTTCGTGTGAAGTTAATTGGGCAGATTACTATTACAATGTTCTCAATCATCGCATCTTTTTTATGCTTATAGGTAGACATATAAAAATTAATTCCTAAAAATCTCCTATAAAATGATACCAAATGACTCTTCCACTGTCAAAAAAAAAAAAAAAAAAGTGTAACTCAAATCAATGCTTGTATATGCAAGGGAGATAGATATGCTTTACTCATCAAAATAATTGAACTTAATTAACTAGAGAGATTATTAGGCCTAAGGTTGGGAAGTTTTTGAGAAGTGGATATTCAAACTCTCTATTCGAAAATAACTTCTCAAAGAGAGATAAAACGTTGCACTTCCTTATAGTAGATTAGACCTAAAGACAATAAAATTGACATTAAAAAAGCGGCCATTTGAACCAAAAACTCATGAAATGATAATCATTAATTTATTGACTGTTGGAAGTTTTAATTCTAATTGTTCTCTAATTAACAAAAAGAAATAATTTCAAATATTTTAAATTATTTTTAATTAAAAAGTCAGATGAGTGGTGACCTACAACATAGGTGAGCAAAAATCTGACCAAACCGAATTGGTTCGATTCGGTTTGATCTTTTAATAAAATCGATTTGTTCGGTTATAATTTTTTAAAAAATTGTTTTTGGTTTGGTTTTTTAGATAGAAAACCAAAAAAATCGAATTAACCGAAATAATAAGTAAATCAAACCAATTTGAATTGAACCAGATTTAAAATACATATAATTTAATTAAAACAAACCGAACCAAACTTTTTAGAAGATCAGTTCGGTTTGGTTTATAGACACAAAAATTTTGATTTAATCATTTCGGTTAATTTAATTTTTCAAAAATTTTGGTTCGATTCGGTTATAAATATAAAAATTCAATTTATTGATTAAAATCAAACCGAACTAATTGAACCATCCGTTTGCTCACTTCTACTATAGCAGGTGGATAAGATAGTCCTCTATTATACATATTAACTAAAAGGTTCAAAAAAAAAAGAAAGAAAAAAAACACATTTTATCACGTATATTTGCGATTGGAGTTGCATGCATGACTATGCCAATGCCAATGACATGCCAGGAGCTATGCTATGTATCAGGCCTGATGCTTTTGATATAAAGAGGATGCATGGAGTGTTTTCCATGAGCAGTAGTTATACGAAGCACTCTTGAGGGCTCGAATCTCTGACTCTAACCTTATAATTATAAACGCCAAAATGAGCGTGTTTTTTGGACCACCATTAATGTCTAAGAGATGCGCATTTGAATAGCTGAATTTGTTCCATTAAGTGTAGTAGCAAACTGAGCAAAATCCGTCATACACGTGGCACAGTGGGTTTGTATTATTGTTAGATACATTTTGGAGTTTTTCGGAAGCCAGCCATGCCCATGCACCTAAAAGAGATAAAAGTAGGTCATGCATGTGCGGGTGAGAAAGCAAGGAATAAGAAAAAGTGTTGGAAATTTGTGTTGCTGAGCTAAATTAAAGTCTTGAAAAAGGAAAAGGGTAGTGGCATGCATATATAAAAAAACTTAAATATATCTCAATTAGTTAAGATGGAGTGTTGTTGAATGCAAAATCAAGGATCCTACTATATGTCGATCATGAAAAGAATTGTTTGTTTCTTTATGTTTTGCTGTGGACATGATTAGCAATATTTTTAAAATCGGATTGAAGATCAAATGGTTTAGCTAATCAATTTTTGATTCCATCTGTTTGATAAATTTGATTGATTTGGTTTAATAGGATAATTTTTTTATTTTTAAAAAATATATAAATAATACTTAAAAAATTTACAAAATTTAAAAAATATATAATATGATAAAATAATGAAATATATTTTTTAAAATTTAAATTTTGAGTGAAATAGCATAATTTTTAAAAAAATTTAAATTTTCCATAAAATGACAGTTTTATATTAACCTTGTTTGATCTAATTTTCTATTTTGATTGATTTTTTCAATTTTCATAATTTTTTATTTTGATTAATTTTTAAATGATTGATTTTTAATATTAAAGCAAACCGAACCACTGCAAATTAGATCCGCTAGTCTGATTCAATTCTTGAGGAGTTGATGACTTATTATTTTACAATTCTGAAGACCTGTTCTTTCTTTTTTTTAAAAAAAAAAAAAAAATTGCATACGTTGCAGTTTACAAGTCTCAACAAAAAGCCCACCTCTTTTTTCCTTCTGTAGCTTTGGATTTGGTGATTTTTAAAGTTCGGCCCCAACTGGTCCAACTCGTGTTCATGCAAAAGAGAAAAATAGGTAATGATGCTTTATTAGAATAAGACCTTGTTTGTCAATCAAGTCTAAATTGATTAATTTTCTTATACTCTTGAAAAGTGTAAGAAGTCAAAGATTTCAAATTCAATTTCTCTGCCGAATTCGTTAGAGTTTCACCTATCTCTAACCGTGTGGCCTATAAACTATTAAAGCTCCAACAAATCCCCATAAAAAAAAACTTAATTTTTGAAATAAACTACAAAAACCTTCATGTTTTTCATGTTTGGAATATATATATATATATATATATATATATAAATTCCATAAAACTAATATAATCAGTACAGTTTGATAAATGCACCCTCATCATTTCAACAAATTACTCTTACTTTCTCTCTTTTTTGTCTCTTTAATTCTCTCTCTCAGTCCTTCTCTTCTTAAATAATTTTTGAAAATAATTATCTTCTTAAAAGTAATTTTTGAAAATAATTACTCATTGAATTCAATTCTAGAGTTGTTTCAAAGGGTACTAACATGCTTCTTTTTCTTTTTTTTTTGAATAAGTAGTCAATTCTAGAAGAAATAAGGTTTATTTAATTAAGGAGCATTAACAGCAGAACCATAGCCGTTGTGCACTGTTGACAATACCTCAGGACGAGCGATTTCTGCAAGCCAAAAAAAAGCTACTTACCAGACACTTCGCAATAATTAGCGTAGACTCGTTGGCAACCAATATTTTGAAAAACTGATTGGATCGGTAAGTTATATCAATAAAATAAAATTTAGATTAGTATTCGATTCTATTTAAATTAAAAAAGTTTTTAATTTTAATTTTATTTTAAATAATTATAATTATATTTATATATTTTTAATATTTTTTCAGAATTTTTAAATTTATTTTAATAATATTTTTAAATTATTTTTTTATTGAATTAATTGAACTTGAATTAATTAAACTAATTAAATTAGCCGAACCACTATTCAATCAACCTATTAATTCATTGATTGGTCCGATTTTAGAAGCATTGTTGGCAACTCTAGGAACAAAATCAAAACTGCTAATGGTGAGTGAATAAGATCATGTGGAAAGGAGCCATTTAAGCAGGAGATGGCGACTTTGCAACGCTGCCTGCAGCAATTGACGACTCCATAGCAAATTTTACAGCCAAAACTTCTGCCATCTGGGCAGGACATCTCCTTTACGACGACAAATCCTGTTTCAAACATGATTATATGGAATTCAATTAAATTCGTATTTTAAGTTCTGTCATTATAGACATAAAAAATTCTGTGAACAGAATTTATTTACATTTATTTATGATTGATATGTCCTAACTAGACTCTAAATATTTTCTTAGTCAATAGAATTGTGGTACGAAATTAGAGGAGTGGTAACTTGTATAAAAACAACAAATTTATAATAAAATAAATGAGAGTCTTTTATGTTTAGTACAATAAATTGGTGTTTAATAAGTAGGCTGTGATCACTGTCCTTAAATTTGAATTTTTAAATTGAATGATTCATTTTAATCAAACTTCATTAATAGTTCTACGCTCGGTAGCATAAAAATGGAAAACATCACTTTAATCAAACTTCATTAATGGGTCTCTACTGGGTAACACGGAAACAAAAATAAGAAAATAGGCACAGAGAAACGTTATTTTTTAAAAATATAGGAAATGAAACACGAGAAAAAATATAAATATAAAGAAATATAAATACATATCTATAAATATTTTTCCTTATATATAATAAATATTGAAGCAACTAATTTCAAAATCATAAAAAAAATATTAAATATAATTATCTAAATCAATGTTAACCATAAAAAAAATAAATGAGATAATAATAATCAATCAAAATTTTAAAATTAATTACCATAATTTTTATAACCACAATTAGTAGCGAAAAAAAAACACGTCTCTAAAGTGAAAACATATTTCTTAATTTTTCAAAATTGCAAAAATGTGTCCGAAATATTTTAGATAAGTTTCGACGAGTTTCCCAAAAGAAAACATTTTCAAAACACAAAAACGTTTTTTTCTAAGAATTTTCGTATATCATAAGTTTTTTGGATATAGGATTAGAGTCTAACAAAAGCAAATACTCAAATCTTGGGTGCCTCCGAACTTCTATTGATGACAATTCATTGTTCTTGTTTCGAATTCAATATTTCCCTGTTTGGAATTCATTGTTCTTGGTTTATAGGCTTTCGTATGAAACTTTAAAAAGGAAAATACATTGTCTATCATATTTTTTTAGTAAGAGACATTTAAAAGAGTTTATGGTACATCAAGTTTCTCTTTTTTACGCTTCTGGTATTTTTGCTTTACATTGTTACATTTGCAACTGTTCTATTTTTTATTTTCATCTTTGACTTATTGCGTTTTAGTTCTCATTTTTTATTTTCATCTTTTTCCTCTCTAATTTTTCTTTGACGATGACCACCATTACATTGACAATAAAAAAAATAATACAAAGAAAAAGTCTATTTTTCTTTTTCTTTATTTAAAAAATAGTAAGAAAATGAAGATGTGAGTTTTTATTTTTATTTTCTAAGATCTAATAGTTATTTTTTTATTGTTATTGTTGTTTAGAATAAAAAATCATGAGTTTTTATGTATTTTAAATGAAAAACAGTTAACAAATGAATATTTTGAGCTAAAAATCAACCGTAAACATAGAAAAAATTGTATTTGTTAGAGGTTAATGATAATGCCTACGTTTTAATTATTATTTTTCTTTTTTTTGTTTTATCGATAGTTTTATAAATTAAAATTAAACTCAAAACAAAATTAGAATAAATATTTTTCTATAAACTATTTTCTATACTTAATTTTTAAAAATTTTGAACTAGTGAACCTAAAAATAAAATAAAATAAAATAAAAGTAAACATTTTGTTGCGTATAAATATTTTTTATTTGATGCTATTACAAAAAAAATCGTATTTGTTAAAGATTGAATATGATGTTTACGTTCTAATTGTTCTTTTTTTTAATTTTATCGATGGTTTCATAAATTAAAAGTAAAATAAAAATCAAATTAAAATAAATATTTTTTTTTACAAATAAGTCATTAATAAATCATTTGTAAACGTTTTATTGTGTAAAAAGAATTAAATGCAGACATCGTCTTCAACTTTTAACAACTTGATTTTCTCTTCTTTTTTTTTTTTATAACTGGTTTTGAGCTCAATATATCATTTTAATTGTTTTTCATCCATAATATATCAAAATTCATGATTTTTTATTCTAAATAATAAAAACAAACATTAAAAATCATAACAAACAACAAAACAATTATACCAGTATGTTTTAATAGTTTCTTTTTTTATGATATTTCTTGATAATTTTTTTTATGATATCAAAATAGAGAAAGGGACACAAAAAGAGAATATAAGAATTTAATTTAATGTGAGAAGAAAAAGAAGAAAAATAACATTAAGAATAATGAAGCATATATTAAGAAATCTGAGGCGCGAATGAGTTTTTTGGGAAAAGAAAATTAGGCAACATATATTTGTCTTTAGTTCTTCCTATTTAGATATTCTCATTCAAAGCCCAACTTTAAATCTAATTAAATGTATGTTAGAAATATGAAAATTTTAATATTTTAGTTTTATATCATCACCTATAATTTGAATATTAATTCAATGGCCAAAAAAAATTTTTGAATTTTAATTTGAGTAATTATTTGATAATGATTAATTTTTTGTTTGCAATCAGCCGTTGAAATAAGATTTAAAGACTAATTTATCTCATAAATTTGTTCAATTAATGAAATCATATTGAAATTTAAGTTTTTTAGCTGAATTAGCACAAAATTTTTTATGTTTAAGTTCAATGTAATTGGTCCATTTTCTCATAAATGATATAAAATTTTGTTTTATTATTTTTTTAAAAAAATCATTTTAGTATTGAAATTGTAAAAAATTATAACTCATTAAATCAAAATCACTTATTTCTTTTTTTTTTCCCATTCTTAAAATGGCAATCCCTAAATCAAAGATGTTAAAATCTTTTTTTTTTTTTTCTTTTTGTTCGGTTCAGCGGATATATTGAAAGATGATGAAAATCCTAAATCTTCTTCAAGAAAATCTCTAAAATATATTTCTTTATCATTTAACAAACTAAAGGTGCAAATTTCTACCCTGATAATTGCAATAGATTCTAAATTAAAGAAAAATTCCATCTTTAAAATGCTAATATTAAATTTTGGAGTTTAATTTACATGAGAATATGATGTTATGAAGAAAGTTTAATTTTTGAGATGTTGAATTCCCCTTTTACTTGCTTAAAATAAGAGTGAAAAACTTAAATATTTTCTCATTATTATAAAGTCTTAAAAATCAAATAAATATTAATTAATATAATATTTGAATCAATATAATCTCATATGTTATTATTTTCTAAGGAACAATATATATATATATATATATATATATATATATATATATATATATATATATATAGAGAGAGAGAGAGAGAGAGAGAGAGAGAGAGAGAGAGAGAGAGAGGGGCATGTTTTTCATTTCTTTGTTCTGCATCATTAAAATCTGTGTATTTTATATTTATTTGTAATGTTTGGCCTTTAACTTTTTTTAATTTGTCTAATTAGATTTAAAAGTTTTTTTATTTTAATTCAAATAATGTTTTGTTTTTAAAGATATTTAGATTTAATTTTTTTCAAGTAATATACAATATTAATTTTATATTTTATTATTTCATAATAAAAAGCTAAATTTATATTTCAAAAAATTTTGAAAAAATAAAATATAACAAATTTTCTAGTCTAAAATTTTTTAACACAAATATAATAATATTTTTGATAATTTTATAAGAATCAAAATATAGTTTTCTTTCATTCTTTCTATTTGTCGAATACTTAATATCTAATTATTCTCAATAGTTAATTCAAAATATAAATTTATAATTCTCACCATGACCAATAATTTGACATTTGATTATAATGATTGTTGGCCCATGTACGCTAAGAAGGAAGGTTGAATTAGTGGAAAACTTTGAATTTTTATGGGGAAGGTTTGTTAAGCAAGAAATAGAAAAAGAATAAAATACACTAAGTTTTATAGTGGTTCAAGTATTAATCAACCCTACATCCACTCTCCAATTCTTCCAATTGAGTGTTTCGCTAATATCCAATGGTGTTTTAAAGTTTACACCTAACGTTACATTTTGTGTTTTTACAAAGTCTCACATATAACCTCACTAGTGTTTCTCAAGACTAACACTCAACCTGAACAAGAGTTTTACAATCAAATGCTAACTCTCAAACCCAACCCCAATGGTGTTTAATGCTCACACCAAACAACAACAACTCAAATACAAGATATTGATTGCCTAAAGGTTGAGAAATAAATTTACAAGAGTTTGGCTACAATGAATGCTATTTTTCTGCATTAAAGTTTATTTGGTGGTGTATTTATAGGCTACGATCATCAAAGAGATGTTACAAACAAAACTATATCTAAATCTACAAAGTATGCTAAATAAATCCTACAATTAATTCTTGTCAAATAAAATTCACAGTCAATACTATATAATCGTGGTCACGATATTCACATAACACTAAATTTTGCTCAATTCACAGTGGAGAACTCGGTTTGTATCTAACGACTAGTCCACTTG
This sequence comes from Omphalea diandra, assembly GCA_949677035.1. NCBI lineage: Eukaryota > Viridiplantae > Streptophyta > Magnoliopsida > Malpighiales > Euphorbiaceae > Omphalea > Omphalea diandra. The sequence continues at coordinate 10,890 of CATIWR010237073.1, read as the reverse complement.
ACATAAAACCTTTGGTTCTTCTGAAAAAATAACCATTACCTCCCTTGAACAATAGTGATATTTTTCTTCTTTGGATGTGATACTCACCTCAAAATCGTTTATCCAAATGGAGGTGTTATTTCACCAAAATTGCGGTCTCGATCATTATTTCGCTACTGCAAATTTTAATGTTCTAACAGTACTTTAGGACACTTGACATAATACAGTTGAAGACTTGATTCCTTCCAAGTGAATACAAAAGAAGTGGTCACGACCTTGAATGCAACATTCACCGCAAAAATCGTTTGTCCAAATTTATCCAAATCTTTTGCAAGATAATGGTCGTGACCTTTTAATTCATGACTGCAAATTAGAATGCAAAGTTCAATAATTAAGACTAAGACTTCCATTAAAATTCCAATGCAATCTTAGCTAAATGTCTGTAAGATCAACACTTGAAATTGATATTATAACTTTTTAATCTATATTATCAAGATCCAAAAAGAGTCTTAACTTAAGTTTGAACAACCTAGTCCAACAATCTCCCCATCTTTGATTTTGATAACTTAGATTGAATTTGCAAAGGATAAAGAATGCATAAGTGTGTTCTAAAGTGTGTGAAATTAAAATGGTTAACAAATTGAAATGGTTGAAATGCTCCTCCTCAATTTATGCTCCCCCTCAACTAATGACTCAATTAATGACATGCAAGCTCTCCCCTTTTGTCAAGATCAAAAAGGGAGAAAGGTTAAGTACAATGACAAGCAGTACAATGATAGGGATAATTTAATGATATGATCAGTTGAGAATTAGAGTAACATAATTAGAATTTTTACTAAAGAAGAAACATCATTCATTAAACAAAATTTGCTTTGTCAACTATAGAAAGAATATACTTCAAAATTTTATTAAAAAAATAGATACATAATACAAGTCAAATATATAAATATGTTTGATCACACACTTAGGCCAAAATTAAAACAGGAAAGGTTAAAATAAAAAATAAACAAGAAATAAAGTTAAAAGAAAATTAGAAGGCATGAGAGATATCATAATCGTCATCATCATCACCATCACTATCTTCAATGAATTCTTCATCTCCTCCTCTTTGAGCTTCATCTCCTTCTTCATCTTGGTCACCTTCTTCTTATTGAGTGTCTTCCAATTCTTTAAGATCAGGAAGATGAAATGGAGTAGCACCAATCTTTTCTTGAAGGTCAACCATGTCATTATGAAGGTGAGAGAGATGAAGGAACCTTCTCTTGATCATTTTCATTACCTTGTCAAGTTTCTAGTTGATGAAAAAGAAAGAGAGAGATGGAAAAGGACTTGGATTTTGGCTTTACCTTAGATTTTAAAGATGGAATGGGCTCTTAGGTGCCTTTCTCAATCACTAGCCTCTTTCTTTTAGAGGCATGAGTTGTCTCTTACTTCTTTGACCCATAAGATCCCAAGGTAAACACATAAGTGTCGGGATGAATGACCTTGGTATTGATCAAATAGGTCAAATCAAGAAAGTTTTAGGATGGGAGATACTTTTTGGTGAGGAAATTTTCATTCTCATCATTCAAATCACCCACAAATCTATATATGGTTATGATATAAGAGGGAAGAACAAATTGACTCTTAGGTTTGGTACTCATATGGATCAATTGATCCACAAGGTATCTCCTAGTTTGAATGAGCTTATTTTTAGTGAGGCAAAAGAGAAAAAACTAGGTCTTTTTGAGAGAATTTTTCATTCTCATCACCCCTAACATTGATAAAAAAAGGTAATAGTTCTATAAAGGAGCTAATTGGTCAAGGTTTTGATTTATTTGGCCGCAGAAGTTCTCGAATCATGTTTGGTTTCTATGAAAATTTCAGACAAAAATTTAGAATAGATGATGTCAAGGGAGGAGATAATAAATGGAACATCATCTTCAGTTTTAAAATTAAAAAGGGAGGAAAGTTAGGTAAAAGTAATGAAATAGGGATCTCTGAATGCCTTAAAGACAAGACCATACAATCCTGCTTTAGATTCTGCCCTTCGACTAAAAGCGACGATGCATATGAACTTTTGTACGATTTCTTCGTAGCTTGGTTCTTTATGAAAAATGAATTCATTCTAGCCATGGTTGGGGAGGAATGCTTGGATTTCTCCTTTGATGCCAAGAGTTTCAATAAGGAAAGAGGTGGGTATTTTGTTGGGTTGGATGATCTTTTTGGTGTTGACCTTGTATCTCTCATTCTCTTCGCTTGTGATTCCCTTCATAAGATGAAGAGGAGAACGACCTTCAGGTTGAGAAACACCCATCCCCTTTTCTACTTTTATGAGTTTTTTAGATGCCATGAAAGTAGAGAAAAAAAGAATGTATGTGAGAAATTGAAAAGAAATGAGAGGTATGATGAAGAAGATGATAAAAGTGGAATAGAGGGGGTTGTGAAGGAGACTTTAGTAGGCAAATAATGGGGGTAAATAGTTATAAAATGGTAAAAAAAACATCGAATGGGGAAGAGGCACCATTTGATTGTCAAATCAGTCAATGCCCAACAGTTACAACGTATTGCGGTCATTACATGCTTATCACGATCGATATTTATGAAATTTTTGCGTAACAGTTAAGATTTCCTTGAGAAAGAACGTAGTCAACAGTTAATAGATTTGAAATTTGAAAAATTTTGCGGTGACGATCATGGATAGTGACGATGAATTGACAAAGGTTGAAATGTTGAAGAAGACTTGTAAGTAGTAAATCTCGATCATGAATTACAAGACATTTTTCAAAGAAAACATGAAAGAAGCATTGACCCAAACTTGATGTGATCCATTTGATGGGAAGTGTTAAATGAGATTTTTGCTACTTGAATGTTGGATGAGATTTTTAGAGAGATTTATTGTAGTTGTGTTGTCACATTTGATGGGAAGTGTTAAATGTGCAAATTTAGTAATTTTAGTAATTTAATATATGTAAAAAATTTAGTAATTTAAGTGTAAATTTAACAAATTTAATAATTTAACAAGTTAATCAAATTTATTAATTTGTGTAATTTAATTAAATTTGAGAAATTATAATATTTAATGACTAATTTAAATATAATTAAATTAAATTTAAAAATTTAAGTGTATTGAAACATATGTGAATTTAATTATATATAGTAATTTAAATCTAATTTAATCAAATTTTAGAAATTATGAAAATTTTATAAATTTTAGTAATATTTAATGATTAATTTTAATTTAATTTAATAAAAAATTTTAAAGTTATAAGCAATGAAATTAAAATTTAGAAATTTTAATAAAAGTTAATCATTTAAGTGTATGCTTTTAAAATTTTGAAGTTTCAATTAAATTTGAGTAAGTTAATTAAGTTTGTGAAATTTTAGGAATTGTAGTAACATTTAATAAATACTTAAAGTGCAATTTAATTAAATTTTAGAAATTTAAGTGCAATAAAATGAAATTTTGATAGTTTGTAATTAAATGTAGTAATGTAATTTAATTTAAGAAATTTTTAATAAATTTTTGTAATTTAAGTGTAAATTAATTTAATTTTAAAATTATTAATATTATTGAAATTTTAATAACATTTAGTACGTAATTGTAATTTTGTTTAAGTTATGGAATTTTAGAAATTTTAAATTCATTAAAGTTAATAAGTTGGGTATGTATTTAATTTGTGAAATTTGTGTAGTTTATTTAAATTATAGAAATTATATAATTTGTTGATATTTATCATTTATAATTTTTTTTGGCATTTTGTACTTGGGTTGAAATCTATTTTCGTGGAGTTTGATATATTTGCGCTTCAAGAGATAAGTATTTAATTTATAATTTTTTGTTTAATATCTTATATATTAAAAAATATATTTTCATTGAATAACTAGTTTATATATATATATATATATATATATATACACACACACACACACACACATATCTTTGTATGTAATAAAGTTATAATTACACAAAATTGTATAATAATAAGATAATAATATTGAATAAAATATTATATAAATGCAAAAAAGATATTAGTTACTTAAATTGCCTTACATTTTAAAACATAAAATATCAAAAATGTTAATTGACAAAAAGTATATTGACTTAAAATGCAAAAAAAAAAAAAAATTATAATATAGTTAATGACATAAGATATATATAAAAAATAATTACTGAAATTGTAATGTTCCAAAATATTTCATAAAAGTTAATAATATTGTAAATTATAACTAACATTATCTACAAATTATAGATTAATTACGAGTGCTATAAAAATACTAAATAAATTAATTACTTAAATGGTCATAAAATAAAAAGTAAAAATTATCTAAATGGAGGTAAGCAGTCTTGGTTTGCTATGGACTGTTAGTGATTTTTTTGCTTATGGTAGGTTATCTAGATAGAGTACTCAAGGCAAATTTGCGTGTTCGTATTGTATGGAACATACTGATGCCTTCACTCTTCCTAATGGAGGTAAGCAGTTTTGGTTTGATAATACTAGAAAATTCTTACTGCCCGATTATCCATTATGATGGAACAAAACTGTTTTTCTCAAGAATCGAATAGTGGAAGATCTGACTTCACTTATAAGGTTGGAAATGAACGTGTTAGAGGAAATCATTGAATTATGATTGATGAGGGTAACTGAAATTACGTCTAAAGATGTTAATGACCAAATAACAAAATGAATAAGAAGTGGGTGAAAGAAATGATGTATATTCTGTGATTTGCCTTATTGGAGTACTAATTTCATAAGGCATAATTTGGATGTCATGCACATTAAAAAAAATGTATTTGAGAATATTTTTAATACAATGATGAATATAAAAGGGAAATCTAAAGATAATGCCAAATCTAGAGAAGACTTGAAGTTATTTTATTGTTCTCCTGAGTTACATCGGGATAATGCAACTGAAAAATATTTAAAGGCAAAATAAACACTTGATAAGCAAAGTAAGCAAGTATTATGTAAATGACTCAAGAATATTAGATTTTCAGATATGTATGTATCCAATATGGCTCGATTTGTCAATATGCACAAGCTGAAGTTGTTTGGAATGAAAAGTCATGATTGTCATGTGTTTATGCAACGATTACTCCCTATTGCTTTTTGTGAGTTATTGCCTTCACAAGTATAAAAATCTCTCACAGAGTTGAGTTTATTTTATAAAGAACTCACTACACCGCAAATCATGGAGGAAGACATGACATGTTTGAAAATTGACATTTCGTTGATTTTATATAAGTTGGAACATATTTTCCCTCCAAGTTTTTTTTTTTATTAAATAGAACATCTAGTTGTACACTTAGTATATGAAGTGAAGCAAACAAGACTTGCAATATAGATGGATGTATCCTTTTAAGAGGTACATTAAATGCAAAAGTTTCTATTAGACATGTCATTTCAATTTCAATTCATTCAATTTTAATATATTCACATGTTGTATGTTATAGATTTCTTAGATATTTAAAAAATAACGTGAAGAATAAAGCTCGACTTGAGGATTCTATATGTAATGTATACTTAGTTGAATAAGCGCCATCATTTTGCTCATATTATTTCAAACCATATGGGTATATAAGGCATATAAGAGTATCTCAAAATGATGATAGTAAAAACTCTGAAATATCTAATATTCTAGGAAATTTATCATTGTTTACTCATTTAGGTGGACCATTTGACATTTCTAAAAGCAAAATATTGACAGACGAAGAATATCACAACTCAAACATATATTCTTCTGAACTGTCGTGAAGTAACTAAATATGTCGAATAAGTTATTATTCTATTTCAACTCTTTATTTTGTGCTTCTAAAAATGATATACAAATATTAAAATACTAATATTATGTTGTTCAAATTTTATGAAGCTTATCCATTGATATGTTGAATCACACTTTTGCTAATATATTTGTCGATGATGTTGATAAAAAGTTAGAGATAGAATTTCGATATTAGTTTGAGTCATACGTAAGTATACCCTGGCTAATATTACAATAGTAAATTTTATAAGAGTAATTATTATATGATTAATATAGATAATGAGTTGTTTTTTTTAGGCAAATGATCTAACCAATAGAATCACAAGTCAATTTATTGTAGATCTCGCAAAAGATCCATTACATGGTGTGACTATGTATCTTGTTTACTTTGTAAATGGATATGAGTTTCACGTTGAAAAATATGATTCCAATAGGGCATAAATCAATAATGGAGTAAGTATTAAAGGTTCGAACTACAGTGAAAGTGCATATGATTATTACAGTCAACTAATCAAGGTGCTACAGTTGGAGTATCATGCACTTCCAATCAAAAGAACCATTTTGTGCAAATGTGAATGATTTGATCCGACACCTAAATTTGGGATGAATGTGCATGATAATTAAAATCTTGTTGAAATCAACCACAAGCGCAAGTTTAACAAATACAAACATTTTAGATTGGCGATGCAAGCTTATCAAATGAATTATCTTCCTTATCCCAATTTATGTCAGGATAAAGCTGATTGGTGGGCAATATTCAAAATAAAAGCTCAATCATTTGTTGGAATAGAGGATGAATTTGTTATTAAGACATTGTCACAAGCTCCATTTTAATAGAATGTAGAATACAATTTACCTCTTATAAAAATTACGAAGGACGAGACACCTGAAATTTTAAATGATCCGTGTACGTCGTTTATCGAATTAAATGATTAAGATGTAGATATTCAGTTTGATGATGAAACAAAGCTGCAATCAAAATATAAATCATCAGAAGATATAATGTCTGAAGGTGATATAGAGTATGATGATTCAAAGCAAGTAAAAAATTTCAGTGTATTTGATTTTTAAGTGCGTTGATGCACAAATTTAATAGAAATTTTGTTATGCATATATTATATTAGATATATAATTGTATATGTACATTCAAATGATATGCCGTATACCTAATGATTCGGGTACACCATCCCGAAGTGGTATGCCAAATAAAGGATGTACTTGTGATCGCAGACCACCTATGCCACCACTTCTAGTACCCAACACATCGGCTTCAACTCCTAAACTTCCCTCGATGTCAACTCCGCCCATTAGTTTGACTCCTCCTTCAACTCCATCCCCTACTCAGAATCTTTCTTTAGCTCCAACACATCCTCAATGATACTTCTAGGTTATTTAATTGACCTATCAGCTAATTGAATGCTCATTTTAGTCGATTTAGGCTCCCTTAATCTTAACTTAGCAAATAATTTATGAGGCATTAGGTTTATGCTTGCCTCTAGATCAGCTAAAGCCCTATTAATTGTCAAATCACCAATAACACAAAGGATAGTAAAACTCCCTAGATACTTGAGCTTTCGAGGTAGCTTATTTTGCAAGATGGTTGAACATTTCACACTAAGGATCACAATAGATAACTCATTAAGTCTCTTCTTGTTGGCTAGGAGTTCTTTTAGAAATTTTGCATACTTGGGCATCTGTGAAAGAGCTTCAACAAATGGTAAGTTAATATGGAGTTGCTTAAAGAGTTCAAGAAACGTACCATAATGTTCATCTATGTGATTTTTCTTCAGTCTCGCAGTATATGGAATAGTAGAATTAAATTCCTTAACCAGCTAAGGATGTGCATCACTTTGGTCTTGGGTCTCTACTGCACTCTTCTCCTCAACTTGAGCTTTAGGTCTAGCTTGTAATTCTTTTTCGCTCCTAAGGGTGACCGCCTTCACATGTTCCTTAGGATTTGTCTCTGCATTATTAGGCAAACTACCTTGTGGCCTTTCTGAAATCATTTTAGCAAGCTATCTAATTTGATTATCTAAATTATGGATGGAAGCTCCTTGATTTCTCAACATTGTTTCATGATTCTTCAAAGTGGCTTCCTGAGCTTAGAGTCGATCATCAAAATCTTGGATGAATTTGGTCATTAGCTCTTCCAAATTTGATTTATTCATAGTGGTTATTATTTTTGTTGATAACCTAGTGGTGGATTATTCATTTGCTGCCCTTGGTTCCCCTATGAGAAATTTGGGTGGTTTCTCCATCCTGGATTATAAGTGTTACTATAGGGGTTATTTTGTGATCTTGGAACATTCCCCATATAGTTCACTTGCTCTCATTGCATTCCAAGCATATTAGGACAATCTTGGCTTTTATGTCTCATTCCACACAAGTCACATTGTAACACTTGATCCATTTGTGGTGCTAAAACCAATCCATCAATCTTCCTATTCAAAACATCAACTTGACTTGCCAAAGCAATGACTGAATCAAGATTATACATACCAACAGGTTTGTTACTCTTTGAATTTGTTTGCCACTGATATCCATCCATTGTCATCTCCTCAATCAATGTTTGAGCACTATCTGATGTCTTATTATTAAGAGAACCTCCTATTGCTGCATTTATCATTTGACGAGTCATTTCATTCAATCCATAATAGAATGTTTGAATCTGACGCAAGTGTCCAACCCATGTTGTGGACATTTCTTCAACAAATCCTTGAATCGTTCCCATGTCTCATAGAGTGATTCAAAATTAGATTGAATGAACAACGAGATATCATTCCTTAATCTTGTCGATTTCACAGGTGGAAAATACTTTAACAAGAACTCCTATGTCATCTGGTTCCATGTAGTAATAGAACCTTTAGAAAGTGAGTTCAACCACCATTTGGCCTTTCCTCTTAATGAAAATAGGAATAAACTTAAATGAATGGCATCATCCGTAGCTCTATTGATCTTGAAAGTGTTGCATATTTTCAAGAAATCAACTAAAAGGGAATTTGGATCCTTATCTAAAAAACCATCAAACTGTACTGATTGCTACACCATTTGAATGATATTTGGCTTGATTTCAAAATTATTGGCTACAACAGTAGGTCTCACTATGCTTGTTCTAGCATCTGTCACAGTGAGTTTAGCGTAGTCAAACATTGTCATTTGATGATCTACTATGATTACTATCTCTTGATTATATTCAATCTTCTGTTGACACTTTTGTCTTAAATTCTGATGGAAAATTCTCTCTATTTCAGGATCTTTAGGTTCTAGCTCAGTTGTGTTGCTTCGAGTCATACACCGCTAAAGTCCATGAAAAGACTAAAACCACAACGAAACCAAAACAAGAAGAACAAAATAGGATGGAAAAAAATTATGAAAAAGGAAAAATTGGGTAAATTAATAGATATAAAGTGTTCGTAATATTTTAGTCTCTGACAACGACACCAAAACTTGATACGGTCCGAGGCCAACACCTATAGATCGAGTAGGCAAGTGCACCTATCGAGTATAATGTAGCGTAAGAGTATCGAGTGTCAATCTCTCAAGGACTAAAAGTATTGGTATTAACTATTTCTCTATTATTTAACTGGTAAATTTAAGTGAAATAATTAACTAATTAATAAATAAAATAAATTAATTCGAGAAAGTAGAATAATGAAAATATGAACTAAAGAGGGGGAAAAAGGTGACCAGTATGACAAATGACACTCAAGTATTGAATCTCCCTAAAACTTGTGAAGAAATTAATTTTCCAACAATACAATCTAATTCAATATTTATGGAACCGTGGAAATCCCTTTAGTATGTTAAAGTCCTTATCAAGATCATTAACATCTAATTCTAGGTTGATTAATTGGAATCTCTTCCTAATTAAAATCCCTAAAATTGCATTATAGTTCTTTGAATTTCATTACTATGTTTGACCCTAATATGAAAGATTTATGTTATCCTATCTCTAGGGGTGCATGCAACTCCTTTCAATTGTGCTAAATTTATTCAATAACTTGATTTCTCAATCTAAGTTTAAAGAATTATAAGACAAGAATCAATATTTTAGATATATCAATTTAAGGAAATAAAGAACAAAAATAATTGAATTCCATTAAATAATGAAGAGATTGTATTATCTAAAAAATCACAATTCAAAACTCATCGTAAGGGTTTATCATACCCAATTGCCTAACTAATTTAGTTCATAATTGAATTACTAACCAACATCAAAATAAAAAGAAAATAAAGTAGAAAAGTTTTCATGATAAAACCTTGTATTCTTCAATTCTTTTCAAACTTGATGGATGACCAATAATTCTCTTCCTGTAGACAACTTCTTCTTCAGAAAAATAAAAAATAAAACAAAAGACTTCTCTCTAAAAAAATAAAATAAATAAAAACTCTCTCTAGAAAATATTATATTCCCAAAATCAAAACTTTCTCTCCTTATTTATAATCTCTTATTCTCCTTCAAAATAAGAATAATTAGGAATCATTCATCAATTAAGAAAAATAAACTAATGATAAACTCTCCTATTTTGAATAGGACCTAGTGAAACATGAACTCTTCCTCTGTTGCACAAGTTCTTCCTAATTTGAATGAAAATTGGATTCAAATTCTGTCTGCAAAATATCAGAACTGGTCCCTAATTGCCAAATTTCTATTTCGATCTCTGAACTTTAGAAACTATACAATTCCACCCAGAAAACTCTTATAATTGATCAAAAAGCTCCAATTTTCAGGATTTCCTATAAAATTATAAAATACAATCCAAAAGTGAGACATTATCTGATTTTTTTTCAAATTAGATTCAATTAACAATAAAACTAGCCCTAAAAATACTTAAAAATAAAGAACTATCATCCTCCTTTAGGAAAAACTATAAAATATAGTAACCAACCACCTTGACTTCATGATTTTGTTTGGCATGTTACCATTGTCAATGCTACTTAGTTCCTTCAAGTATTTCTCAACCATAATTTCATTATTCTTCTTAATATGTTATTTTCCTTAATAATATGTCCACTAAGCATAAACCATCTGTCACGTCCCAATTAATAATCATTTAAATTTCTCTCTAAGTCTATCCATTGTCATTTAAAAGACCTGATTAAAATTTTTTTTTCATTATGTCTCTTGTTCACCACTTAGTAATTATTTACAACAAAACATACATGAAT
>CATIWR010237064.1:0-10255 GCA_949677035.1 Omphalea diandra | reverse complement strand
CAAATAATAATATACCTTAATTTTAAGCACATAATTATATTCAATTATATGTGCAAAATAAACAAATAAATAAATAATAATTATTTATTTATTTAATTTTATTGCAAAATTAATATCACTAAATAATAAATTGACAATTAATTTATATATATTTGAACCATATAAATAAATAAATATATATATATATATACTTATTAATAATTATGAAAATAAATATAAAGAATACCATTATGCACATGAATATAAGTCATTAATATAAATATTAGTCCGCATAAAACTGTAACAGAAACTTTGCTTAGCTCGGTTGGCTAAGAGCCGTATAGGCACGGGATGCGGTCGTGGGTTCGAAACCCACGGCGCGCATCCCTCTCCCCCTATTTTTTTTTCTTTCTTCTTCCTTCTTCCTTTTCTCCTCTTTCCTTTTCCCTTCCGTCCCTCCACCTTTACTGTCTTGAACAACGATTATCAAGAACACATAATCACACCAAAACTTCACTGCCACAAATCCAACAATCATCAAAAACACAAAACATATCAAACAACCGATCTGTTCCATCCCGTTTTCCCCTTTTTTTTTCTTTGTTTCACAGAAACTAGATCGAGATCGCCATCGTTGCAAGGACGCCGATCAACGTCCTGTTCACCAACCACACTCCCATATGACGTTTCAAGATCGACAAACCAAAAGCATTTAGTCTATTATCAATCTCAACACAGTTCATCAACCGAACAACAATGAAAAAAAAAAGTCACAAATCCATAATATAATTTCACAGAATCTCGTCGCAGCACCTGTCTCAAAATTTTAACACAACAATATTCAATAAACAGTATGCATCTACAAGCAAGTGAGCGATTTGCAGAAGAAAAGGAAAGAAAAGGGAGAGAAGGGGAAAAGAAGAAAAGAAAGAAAAAAAAAGGTTTCGGCAGAAAGCAGGGACGCGGATTCAAACCCACGACTTCCCACAATTTCCACACCACACCAACCACCCGAGCTAAGTCAGCGGCTTGTTACCAAGGGCAAACAAATATATAATAATTTGATACAATAATAACTTTTCCAGAAAGAAAAACTTCTTTGCTATCATGAATCGAACTCGCAACCTCACCTACCAATACTGCAGCCCTCAATCGTCTGAGCTAGTCAAGCCGCTCGTGACGATTGAAGCAACTTTAATATATATCAAAGCGATACAACAGCTTTGATCATCAAAATAATAATAATTTTTTTTTTATAAACAATATATAACATCTAGGGTTCTAAATTATGTACTATAACCATAGCTCTGATACCACATGTAATATATTTGATTCAGGATCTTGTACATAATTATAGAACACCAAAAATTTAATTACTGAACGGAAACAAATTTGCGTATCTGTCTCCATGTTGAATCCCGAATTATTTTTAGCCATAATCCCGAAAGCTGAAATAAAACACTTGAAAAATTCGTCAGAACGGTTGAAAACGGAAAGCTAGATCTTCCTCTCCTTGACCTTCTCGAAGATGGCTACAATAAGCGTAGCAACTAGGGTTTTCTGTTATGAAGGCAGGAGAGGAGACCTAGCCTATTTATAATAATTTTAACAGGTCCACCCATCATAGGTCCATATTAAAATAGACTTACACTGACCGTCTTCTATATCGGCCCACAAAAGATGTCACAAGCCCATAACTCCATTGATCACATTTTAATTGGGCTTACCCACAATCAATAAACTATATTATTCAGTCCATTTTATAAATAATTAAAATCAATCCATAATTAATATTAGCCCACGTAATAAAAATTTCCAACATTATCTTCTTATGAATGGCAGAGACTGTAGGGCAGTCCTCCTCTTCACAACGAGTTATCTAATGAGCATTAACTATCGTGGGCTTGGAAACTCATAGTCAGATAGCATATTGCGGCATCTTCTATCTCTGAAGCCCTCTCCGTTATATTTTGGCAGGAAATGAAGCTCCAATCTCCTGCAATGGATCGTATTCTTCAATCTTTTGGTTTTCGGTTTCGTATTTCTATCAGTTGTGATGGTGATGATAGATGGCATAGAAGTGATCTTGGCCTTGTGCGGACGGATCGTATCTCAGTTTCGCTTCTTTCTTTTTATTGGCATCACATTGATTCCGTGGTTGACTTGGATGATGGAAGGCCTAAATGGAGATTCATATACAGTTGGCTTAAAGAGCAATTTCAACACACAACTTGGGACCTTTTGTTAACTCTAAAACACAATTCTCAATTTTCACTATAAAAAAAACTGTCAGATTATCAATGGATTTTTCTATTGGTAGTCCATTAAATTTTGTTAAAAAAAATCATCCGTAGTATGCTAAATAGTAAAAAAATATTGACAGAATTGATGTCCATCGGTACCTTAGCGATAAAAATTGTCGATAATTAGTTTAATTATCATTGATAATTTTACTATAAAATTGCTTAAAACATTATTGCCAAAATTTATTAGCGATGACAAATATTTTCTCGATAATTCATCAATCAATTTTTAATATTTAAAAAATAAAAACATCTAGCTAATAATCCATTGGTAAGTTTTTTATTCTTAAAAATAAAAATATTTTATATTTTAAGAATTAAAATAAAATTATATTTTAAAATTAAAACAATTAGCTCAATTTTTGCCATTTTTAAAGATATTTATATTTAGAAATAAAAATAAAATGAACATAAAAAATGTAAAGAAGAATAAAAATCAAATTATGAATTATAAAAAATTAACCAATATCTAAGATATAAATTTAGAAAAAAAATTTCAACATTTAAATTACCAAGACAAAAAAAAAACAAGAAAAACAAAATAAAACTAAGAAAAACAAAAAAAATCTAAATATAACTCAGAACAAATTCAAGTAAATTTAATATCTTTTTGTTGGGGATTTGAAAAAAATTTAAGAAATAAAATACAAAATAAAAAAAAAAGACAGAGTATGAAATTAATCAAAAAAAGATTAAAGAGAATAAAGAAAATAAAGCAGTGAGGAAAAATATGGAAACGAAAAAGAAAGATTAATGAGAAAGAAAATGAAAATAAGGAAAGAAAAAAGTAATAAGGAAGTAAGAAAAAAAAAAGTGATTGTGAAAGTGAGGAAGAAAGAAAGAGAAATAACAAAGTAAGAAAAATTTATGAAGAAGGAAAATAAAGGATTACTTTTTATTATTATTTTCAAAAATTACTGATGAAAATAAAAATTTAAAGGACTTTATTTTCAAATTTTAAATATTGATAGATTATTTATGAAATTAGAATTTCAAAAGATTTTTTTTTTCAAAATTTTAAATACCATTGAATTACTAATAAAATTTTTTTTATCAAAATGTAGCCAAAAAAAAAATTTCTTTCATATTTTACCAACAAATTATTTTCACTGGTAAAATATAAAATAAAATATATTTTAATTTATTGATGAAAATTTTCATCACTAAAAAGAAAAAAAATCTTTCTAAATTTTAGTAATGAACAATAATTTATTGGCAAATTATGAAACAAAAAAATATTTTACTTTTCATTGCTAAATTGGGTGCTCCCTTTAGTGATGAAAATATCTATTAATAGAAATCCCCTTTAATTTCATTAGAAAGGTCTCATGTTGAAAAGTAAGAGTTTATATTTTGTTCTCTTTAAACTTAATTTGTATTCTTATGTGTGTTCTCCAAAACCTCTCAAATTTCTTTAGTAGTTGTTTTCATGCACTTATTGTTGTACTCACTTCTACTCAATGCACAAAAGAGAATATGAATGACCTTGTCATTATTTGCTAATTGCTTCTTCTTATTTTTTGATATTTCATAAAAGTCTTTCTCTATGAATTTCATTTGTAAGTGTCTTCATTAGAATATAGTTCTTTTATATAATTCTTCATTACTTAATGGATTCTGATCTTAGAAAGTAGTTCGTTATACTTTTCTACTATTAATAGTTAGTTCTATTGAAGAATCAAGGTCTCATTACATATTTTCTTTTTGATCCATGCTCATTTTAGATGACCATGAATCTTTTCTCAAAATTAAGTTTTGAAAAAGAGGCTAAGCTCTCATACCAATTATTGACCTTTGATGAAAATGGCTACGCAAGAGGGAGAGGAGGGGAAAGGTTAATTGATGACATCTAAAATTAATGAAATAAAAAGAAAAGAGAAAAATCAAATACAAGAATCTATAGTGGTTTTCCAATGTGCTTATATCCACTCCTTAAGTCACACTTAGGCCTTTTACTATCTTTTCAAGCCTATACTTTTATGAGTTAAGGACGAACTTCTTGCACTTTCTTTTTCAAAAGTTTAAGATAGCCAAAATCCATCCTGTAGTATTTTTATAGGTACAATACTAATCTATTTTGCTTAACGAAGGATTGAACCTTTGGGTAGTGTCGAATCCTCTATGGGAGGTAATAAATATAATTTAGTGATCAAGAAAATCTAATCTTACTAACTCAAATTTATTACAAATCACACCAAATTTTCACTACCCAAAAATATAAAAGCAACACCTAAAGATGGTTTGTACATAAAAATAAAGCTTATTATCTCTCTTCTTGTTCTTGGACTTCAAATGAGGTTCTTTATACATGAAATCCTTAAAAACTAGTTGATAAGCACAATAGAGAAGTTTTATCAGCTTTTGAAAAACTAGCCGCTTGTCAATGGTCATTGAATATGTTCAACAATCATTGAGATCCTAACATCTCTTTTTAAGATAATTGGTGTGTTCATAGTAGAGATTAAATCCATCTGCCACGATTTATTGTTATTTCACCATAGTCCTTAATGATGTTCAAAATTAGGCAAACTAGTTGAGGTACTTTTTGAATGATTTTTTTAATGGTTGTTAGATTGCTCTCATGTTTATTGAATACTTTTGTAATTGTTGCTTCTTGTTCCAATGATTGTTATAACATCTTCAAATTAGGTAGAAGATTTAAGATACTTACTAAATACTTTTCTCATGCTTATTATTTACTATTAATGCTCATTGTTTTCTTCCACGGTCATTGATTTAATCTTCATGATTGTTGCAGCCTTTGGTATTCTCTTTCTCCTCTCATTTCTACCCTTGCATGCCTCCTGCATACTCAAGTTTTATTGTCTTAAAATATTTTGTCTTTATCTTTAAAAGCATATTGAGGGTCTAAATGTAACATATCCATGCTTTTGGTAGGCATATCATCCTCTCTAGATGCCTTGCCTTCATCCTTAAAGCATTTAAGGGGTCAAACATCTTTTTCCTTATAGACTTAGTATGTTGTTCAAAGTATTGTCTTTGATATATGTCTTTGCCTTCATCCTTCAGACTCAACAACACCCCAATGTAAACATTAATAAAAACTACAAACATAAACACTTAATTATAAGGTTAGAAGTTCTCTTAATTTTGAGATTATTGAAAATATTTAATAATATTAATCATTCTAGAGGCTAACATAATAAATGCCTTAATAACTCAGAGTAATGTTGAGTTCACAGGTTGTAAAAAAATATGGAAGAAGTATTTAGACAGGCATAAATTGGTCTCAAAAAGTGTTTATCTAGGCTCACATTATTAGTTATGTTTTCTATGTCAATTTTTGCAATTGATATTTTTATTAATGTCATGGTTGCATTTGTATTAAATATCTCTAATATATTGTGTTTATGGCTAAATGATAAATTTCATGAATAGTTAGTTTTGCTTAAGGTCATCAAGTATGTGACTTGATAGTAAAACCCCTAAGTATAAAGAATTCTATTCTAAATTATCTATTGTCTGTCATTATTATTATGATAATAATGAATGAAAACTAGTATGTGTTTTGATTGATGACTATATTTTACTGGTAATAATATGAGATATTAAAATACATAGATACATGCTTAAGAAATATTATATTGGACCGACTTGCTATAAGAATACTACATGGATAAATTGCCATAAGTGATTCTCATGCAATAGTATTAACTTAATCCTCTAATCTAAAAATTAACATGGATTCCAATATATTGAATTTCATGTTTTTATATGGTTCAACATTATCTCTAATAGGATGATCATACATACTAATATTGGACCTGAAGAAAATCATATAGAGAAATACTAGTGATAGAGAAATAATTGGCTTAGATTAAGAAGAAATTTTTCTCTCATATATTTATGAAAAATATATCTTTGAGCCCTTTAATTAATTAGACTAAAGAGATTACAAGGTCATGCAAAGATGAATTGATAAAGGTTAGAGATTGAGAAATAATTGAACTATATAAGGATGACATAATCCATACCTTATATTCAATTGAGATATAATATGACAAAAGGATTATAATGCTATTTGTAAAATGGGTTAGCTCGAATTATTGACTTTCATATAATTTGGATAATCATAATGTCTTGCTAGAGACTACTTATGACTTGTGGGCTAGAAATAAGTTTGAGGCTACTACCAACATTACATAAACTTACAAGGTCACACATTTAAAGCAAGCCCAAAAGTGAAATTATATTTACTACTCTCTATAAATATATATTAAGATAATTAAAGATATTATCTTGATATTTAGATATCCAAATAAATTAAGACATCTAGTTATCTGTATCTCTTAAGATACTAAGTTGGCATATATATCTAAACAGTTAAGATAAATTAACACTAGGATTTTTTGAAAATAGATAGAACATTTATGTTAACTTCAAAAATATTTAGGGTGAGAGAGAGAGTTAAAAATGCCCTTGGTGCTAGCACACCTTTCTTTTAAAGAGCCTATTCGAGTAGATACTTGTAGAGGAGGTTTGTCATTTTTGATAATATTTGAATTTGACGATCTACACTCTATGCTCGAGGTAGGGTATTATTAGTGTAAATCCCTCTTTGGCTTCCAATAATCTTACCTTTCTTGTTCGAATTGGTAAGATTCTACATCCATTTCATTAATCTAATAGAAGCACATGGATCTTTGGTTAGGTTTTGCATGTAGAAAATTTTTATTTTTCTGTTATGCTCGTTCTATTAAAACCCACACACATAAGTTGTTAGACAGATCTCTCTCTAGCGTTAAAAAGGGGGAAGAAGGAATGAAGGTGTAAAAGAGATTTCTATTTTGAAGTGTTTACATAGATCACACAAGTTGCTATGCAAACATCCCTTAAGGTCCATCTAAGCCAAAATGATGGTTGGATAGACAATCTCATTTGATATGAAGAGCTCCATAGAATTTTAAAATTCAAGTGAAAGAAAAGTAAAAAAAAATAAAAAAAAGAGAGAATGAAGAAGGGGAGAAAAGAAAGGAGAATGAGAATAAAAAAGGATTCATGGGTCACCGATCTCATTAACTTCATAAATCACCTTTCAGAAATACATAAAAATTTTTATAAATAAAGTAAACATAACATATAAATCATATGAGCAAGCAAATGCAATTTACAAGGTTTAAAAAAAAATAAGGAAGGTGTCTGTGTAGACAATTTAATATCTACACGAACCTTTTTAGTGGTTTGTATAGATAATGAAGATGTCTACGTATACCTCTCTCTTAAGAGTATCAGTTAAAGAATAAATGATAATAGAGACTCCAAAAGGAGAAATTCCTATAAAGATGAAGTCTTTGGATCAATAAGGGTTTACTTTATCCTTTAAGGCTGCCTTCTATGATAAAAAATTTTCGAGACTAAGGAAATTAGATTTTTTCTCATTTTTTCTTTTAATTGTTTTATTGTCTCACCATTTCTTTAGTAATTATTTAGGATAGAATGGCCTCCTCTTCTTAAGAGAAAACATTTCTATTTATAGACCTCTAAAACCTAGTTTAGGATTTTTAGAGAGAAATTATATTATAGGTTTTTAAGGGTATAATTATCTATTCAAGAAGAAGAAGTTCTAGATTTGGAATCTTGTAAGTAACTAGTATATGTAGACTAGACTATGTTTGCATAGACATTATTAAATGTCCATAAAATACACAATTTATGCATACACAAACACAATCTTTGGGGACTTTTCAAGATCATCACTTGAAGGGTTGGGCTTAGGCCTTTTATTTGGGCTTAAGTTCTTGGAAAAGCTTCTTCAGCTTTTAGCGTTTAAGTTTATAGGCTTAGAGTAAAAAAATGTTAACCCAAAACCTTAGTTCTTAAACACTTATGGTGAAAATTATGAATCAAGCTTTCTTATCATTATGCCCAATCCAAAAATCCAATGCCTATATAAAGGAAACTTTATCCATTATTTGGAAGGTTAGAAAAAATGAGAAAACAAAACTCCAAAAGTGTGTAATTCATTGTAAAGGGTATTTATGCAAAATTTGGACAGCTTATATACTAAAAGAGAGAGGTAGGAATTCTTCTTTTAGTATGATTTGTATACTTACCTAGTAAGAAGCATTTTCTTATAGTTATAAATTGCAACCAATACAAGGGTAGTTAAGATTGGTCTTGATATCTTACGAGGACCAATAGAAGGTTTCATTCTTGAACCTAAAAAGGAAACATGTTTGAGGTTAGTCTTGAATCCACATAAGGGTTGTTGATATAAGAGATAACAAGAATGACTTAGAAAATGGATATAGCCAAGAACTGTATCGAACCACCATCTCATGTCATTTATCATCCATATATCTTTTTATTGTGCATGTGTTTTGGGTTTTCAATTGTAAAATTTTAAGATTGTAATACTTCCTTTCATCTAATCACAAATCTAGAAAAATTGGTTAGTGGGGGTAATTCACATATAAGAATAAAATTATTTATATATTTTTTGAAAGAATGAAATTATATATTTAAACTCACAAGAATACACATGTATATAAAGTCTAAAATCAAATATTCATATTTTTTTTTCAAATATTACAATTAATCTCGACTTGATTTCATATTCAAATAATGTTGTATGATTTTTTTCATCATTTATGCTATTTAACACATCTTTCTCTACGTAGGTAAATATATAATCATTAAACCATTCATCTCCTATATAATTAAGTAGCTAAATCTTTATGATATTTATAGCTGAGAAAGTCTCCTTTTCACACTTATAGTCGCAACTGATAAAATCAAAACTAATTTTAGAAGTAGATACACCAATGGATACATAATATATTTTTTCTAATATCTGCTATTTTTTTAGCAAGATCACTAATCCCATTTGTTTATGAAAATCTACTATTGAACCACACATCAACTATATAGGTGGCCAAAAAAAAAAAAAGAAAAAACTGTTGTTGTGCAATAGAGAAAAGAAAGAAATCATTATTATTTTTTTGATAATAGAAAGTGAGAGACTATTAAACTCTTTACAAAAGTAAAATTTTGGTTTTATTGTATTTGGATTAAAAATCAATGTACTTTTGAATCTTAACTTTTAATTTATAACTTGAGACTTTTAAAGTGGGCAACAACTTTTTTTTTTTTTTCATCGGTTGGGGCAACATCAATATAGGAAGTGGGGCAATGATAATTTCAGAGAAACAAATATATATATATATATATATATATATATACACAACCAATTATAAAAAGACAAGTGAGGGAGGTTGCCTCAAAAGTCAACACCATTCCATAGGTTACAATCAATGTTTTTAAAAATCAGACTGAAGATCGAATTGGTGAATTAACTAATTTTTGATCGTCCAGTTCAATAATTTTTTTTTAATTTTTTTTGAAAATATATATAAATGATACTTTAAAAACATTAATAAAATTAAAAAATATATAATATGATAAAATAATAAAAACTAGTTTTTAAATTTTAAAATTAAAGTAAAAGTGTAATTTAAAAAAAATTAAAATTTTTCACGAAATAATAAAATTTTAAACTAAACTGGTTTGACTTGGTTCTGGTTCGGCCAATTTTCCCGAGTTTGATCTATTTTTTAGGAGGATAATTTTTTACTTTGAACCAAATCGAACTATTGGCCGATTGTCAAATTTACCAGTTCGATCCAATTCTGAAAACCATGGTTACGGTAATATCAAAACCCTCAATGATAGATAAATATGTTATAATCTTTATATATTAATTGCAATTATACTCACCATTAAAATCATGCCTAAAAATTTATTTTTCTTATTATTATAAAAAAATAAAAATTTTGGTATCACATTTTTGAAAGGGGAAGTGGATAAAGAAGTTGGGGAAGAAAATAGATGAATATTTTTCAATAACACTACTTATATATATATATATATATATATATATATATATATATATATATATATATATATATATATATATAGTATATTTGAGTTAGAGAGTATTAGAGATATATATA
>CATIWR010237012.1:0-39890 GCA_949677035.1 Omphalea diandra | reverse complement strand
TCAAGTGTCCCAAATGCAATGGTGCAAGTGTCATCATCGTGCTTATCCAATTTACATATCTGAATAATCATTTATCCAATGCATATGTTTATGTGGGATTGCAAATCATTCATGTAATGAATATTTTCATGTGATAATGCTAATCGATAAGGATAAGGAAGTTACTTAGGTGGAGTCATCTTCTCAATGATCTCTATTTTTTTCTTTTTCTACCTCAATGCCCCTCACTAACACCTTGTGGCCAAGTACCACACATTCTTATACCATGAAATGGCACTTCTCCCAATTTAAAACTAGGTTCATTTATTTACATCACTATAAGACCATGGAAAGATTAGTTAAACATACATCAAAAGAATCTCCAAATACTGAAAAATCATCCGTAAAAATTTTCATAGTTTTATCAACAAAATCATTAAAAATCACCATCATACACCATTAAAATAAAGGCTAGTACACAAACCAAATGGCATTCTCCTACAAATAAATGTGCCATAAAGGCAAGTCAAGGTAGTTTTCTCTTAATCTTTTGGATCAATAAGAATTTGATTATACCCAAAATAGCCATCGAAAAAGTAGTAATATGCACGACTCGAAAGCCTTTCAAGCATTTGGTTAATAAATGACAAAGGAAAATGATCTTTTCAAGTTGCCTTATTTGTCTTTCTATAATCTATACATACTCTCCACCTAGTAACCATCCTTGTAGGAATCAATTCATTTTGCTAATTGACAACTATAATCATCCCACCTTTCTTAGGCATAACTTGCATGGGACTTACCCATGAGCTATCAGAAATTAGGTATATGATATTTGTATCCAAAAGTTTTAAAATTTCAACCCACACTACTTCTTTTAATTTAGGATTTAATCGCCTTTGGTGCTCAATAGGTGGCTTATGATCATCTTCCATGAGAATTCTATGCATGCAAAAAAAAAATTGATTAATTCCTCTTATATCACTAACGGTCCATCCTATAGATCTCTTCCTTTCTCTTAATACTCTCAACAACTTTTTCTCCTGCAATTTAGTTAAATGAGCTAAGATAATCATAGGTAGAGTTTGATTTTCATAAAGAAAAGCATACCTTAAATGAAGTGGAAGAGGTTTTAGCTCTAAAATTAGAGCCTTTTCAATGAAAAGAGGAGGAAAAGTCTTACCTTGTCCTAATTTCTCAAACCTAAAATTTTTAGATGGAGGATTTGCTTTCAAAAATAGGCTGCACTTGTAATTTCATAATTATTATGTGATGGTGATTCCCCTTGAACCAAGTAAGCTTCAAATGGATATACATGATGGTCCTTGTTAAATACCTCTTGCACTAAACTATTTATTACATCCACTCTATTGCATTCCTCAATAGGATAGGATTGTTTTGTTACTTTGAAGACATTAAACTCCATCAATTCTCCTATTAAATTTAAGGTGAGTTTGCCTTTCTTTACATCAACTATGACCCCTACGATTGTGAAGAATGGTTGTCTAAGAATCAAAGGTGTGTCTTCTTCCTCATTCATGTCTAACACAATGAAATCCATGGGAATGTAGAATTTCCCCACTTGTATTAGGTATTTGATGGAGCAATCCCCAGTTATAAGGTAACTGTTATTGGTTTAATTTCTTACACAAAAAAAGAGGCATTAGGCTAATATTTGCACTTAAATCACATAATGACCTGTATCAAATTTGTAATCACAAATTTGACAAGGAATGAAAAAGCTCCTTAGATCCTTAAGTTTTGGTGGAACCTTATTTTGAATTATGGCACTGCACTCTTATGAAAGAGTGATTATCTCAAATTGCTCTAACTTTTTCTTGCTAAATAAGAGATCCTTAATGAACTTTGCATATGCGGGCATCTATGCTAAAGCCTTGGGTATGGAATGTTGATATGAAGTTGTTTAAACAGCTCCAAAAAATTTGCACATTATTTGTCTAGCTTCTATTTTTGCATCCTTTGAGGAAAAGGAATAGGCGAAACATATGGTTTCACTTGTGTAGGCTTACTTCCTTCATCCTCTTTAGCTTCTTCCACTTTATAATCACCATTCAGACTAAAATTTGACCCCCTTATTTTACAATTCTAAACTCTCAGGTTTTTTAAAAAATTTTGGTGCTTTTAGTGTTGTCTTCTTAGTTTCACCCTTGTCCTTATGTGGAGGCTCAGGTATATCCATGCCACTCCTCAAGGTTAGTGTCTTTCATTGCTCTTATGGGTTAATTTAAATCTTGTTACGCAATGTACCTTATGATCTAGCACCAAAATTATTTGCCAAGTGCCTAATTTGCATCTCCAAATTCTGATTGTGTTGCTTTATTTAATTCATCCTTAACTTAAGCTTATATATCTTATCCAGCTTGGTCTCCACCATCTCAAACTTTTCAATCAAGAATGTTTTCATGTCCCAAGGTTGTTTCTCCTCTTGTTAATTGTGTTGTCCCATAAGTACACCACCTTATTGCCTTTGAGGAAAACCAAGAGGATGAGAAGGTTTCATTTGGTTAGCTTAGTTACTCCATGAGAAGTTAAGGTGATTCCTTCACCCAATGTTATAGGTGTTGGACTAAGGATTATGGGGCTACCTATTGAAGTTGAAAACATATTGCACATGCTCAATCGAATTTTGAGCAAAAGGACTCCTCAATTAGCATTTGGTACTCAAGTGTCCTTTACCATACCATTCACAACTCATCAATGATGTGTTAATAGCATGCACACTCACCCCATCAAGCTTTTGTGTAAGGGTATTCACTTTAGTATTTAGCATGGTGTAAGCGTCAATATCATGAATACTCGCAACCTTTTTTTTATGCCTTTCTCACTTACCCCTTGGTAATTATTCAAAGCCATCTCTTTGAATAAAGCATAAGCATCATCAGTTGACTTACCCATAAGTGCACCTCCTGCTGCAACATGAATGGAAATGAGTACCAAATGGTTAAGCCCATTATAAAAGGTTTAGACTATCAACCAATTTGATAAGCCATAATATGGGCATCTTCTTTATGATTCATTAAACCTCTCCCATACTTCATATAATGTTTCACCCAGCTCCTGCTAAAAGCTTGCAATTGCTTACCTTGATTGTGCAGTCTTGCCTAGTGAAAAATATTTTTCCAAAAAAGTCTTAGAGAGATCCTTCCAAGTGGTAAAAAAATTAGTTGCCATAGAATTTAGTCATCTTTTAGCTTTATCTCTCAAAGGAAAGGGAAATAACAACAATCAGATTACATCATTAGTTCGCCCACTAATCTTGAAGTTTTGCATATTTCCAAGAAATTGATGATGTGGGCATTTGGATCTTCAGTTGTTTCACCCCCAAATGTGTTTCATTGCACCATCTAGATAATCGTTAGTTTAATTTCAAATTGTTGTTGGTGACAGCTGGTTTCACAATGCTTAATGAAGCTTCTTGAGTCTGCGACATGGTAAATTCTCATAAAACTCTTGGTCTTCTTTCTTCAGCCATTGTATCGGTAGGCAAACTCCATTTTTGTTGTTGGATTCTCTTTCGAATGTGAAATGTTCATTCAATTTTTGGATCAAATTAAAATAGCTCAAGATTTTTCAAATGTCACATACACCAAAAGATTCACCTATCAAAATGAATAAACATAATTGACTCATATAAATTATTAAAATGCATAATTTAAATACTAGATGAATAGAAATCTTAAGTAAAATTGATATTATGAAAAATCAATCCCCAGCAACCAAAAACTTATTATGTGTAAAACTCTTTCAAGTGCACAAATTGCTTCAAGTAATATAATTAAGAGTGGATATCATTCCTGCGAGGATTGAATTTCACAAGTATTAAAGAACTAAAATTTTCTATTATCTATTAACCAAGTAAGGAAATAATATTTAATCTAAAAATGAAATTTTCTAAACTAAATTGGCAATAAAAGTGAAATGAAGAAAACACTTATGCAAATGATCTCTAGGGAATTCAAGTTACATCACAACACTCTTCACAATTGCATAAAGAATTTGATTCTCAAATGAATGGGTTATCCTTAAAGATGGATATCCCAAATTACCTAATAATGTTTCTTAAGAAAAATTGAGTCTATTACTACTCATATTATTCCTACTCTCAAGATCACAAAACTCAATAGTAATGCATTAGGTTATATGAATATCCTTAAATATCTCTAAAAATTAATCTTATTCTTGCGGTATTAATTTTTTAGTTTAATGTGTTATAACTAACTCTAGATTTCCACTTTTGCTCCATGATCTAGGATCTCAACCCTTAAAATATATGTGGTCATCATATTCTTAAGTCATTCTAGTTCAAACACATTAATTCAAGAAATCCAACACAATTGAAACAAAAATCTCCTTATATAATCATGAAAAATGTTAAGCTTTTGCCCTTATCCTTAGAATAAGAAAGTTAATTCATTTTAAGAGAAAAAGAAGAAAAAAATTTGAAGAAACCCATTAAAATTAGAAGAAGAAAATTCCAAAGAATAATCTTGCCCTAAAATAATGAATCCTAGGAAAAATCCTTTAAAATCTCCCAAATTTGGAGTAGATGATAAATTCAAAAATTCTCTCTCCGGATCTCGTCCACCCATAATGAATGAATCCCATTAGGTCTCCTTATTGCTTAAAATGAAGCTTCCTTTGCATTTAGTGATTCTACCTTAACCGATCTGCATGGCCCAATGCAAACTGCCCATGCACTTAACTATTAACTTGAATTTGTGTTGCTGACTGGGTCAACTCTACATCCATGCCTGGTCTAATGAATGGGCCATGCAATATCTCATGCAACTCCACTGAAAACTGCAGTTAAGCTCCTTTTTTAAAAATTTCCTGTGAAAGCATAAAAAAGACATAAATGAGCTTATTCTAGAATAAAAAAAATACTAAGAAAACTAGAAAAATTCCTAATTCCTAACATAAAATTATATATTACAATAATTCTTATAAGTTTCCAAACCTTTTCCTCTTTCTTCAAAATAGAGGGTATTTATAGAGAGAGGGGTGTGATAGAGTTGGAGTAGCTCTGATTTCACTTTATTCTCAACCCATATTAGACAAAACCAAGAATATTTTGGAATTAGGGTTTCAAAGTTGCTTGTACAGCTCTCTTTGTTGGTTATATAACCAAGTGCTTAACAAGGGTCAAAGTGCCAAAACCTTTTACTAGTTAGGGCTTCAACCTTGGTTGTACTATCATCTAGAAGATGGATGAGTGATCTTTGACTTAGGCTTGGTTCAGGTTTGATCTAAGGCCTCTCTAACCTTTGAACCTTTCTTATTGCAACTTCCCCCTGCATTCTTGGAGAGCAAATCTAAAAGTTTTCATCAGTGGTCTTGCATACCATGTGCCAAAAACCTGATGCTCCACATGTACTCTACGTAGATCCTTAATGATCTATGTAGATGTGTTCAAGATACAAATAAATGACTTTTTTTCTATGTAGATGAATCTTATTTGATAGCTAACTACTCTATATTATGTATACTATATTATTTTATGTTTATTAATGTTGTTTGGTTATTTTTTTATGCTTAATGTAAGGACATATTTATGTTTGGTTTTAGTATTTTTTATTATAATTTTAGCATGATCTCCCCTTAGTTGATTAATTATATCCCATTCCCTCATTTTATACTTATAATTTTTATTTTGCATTTTATTTTTATTTTCTTTCATTCTTGGGTGATAATATGTTAGATAGAAGGCTTAGGGTAGTAACCATGCTTAATTAACAATATTGAAAAACAAAATAAATCATAACTAATTAGAAGGTAAAGCCAATGCCTGGTCCATTCAAGATGTTAACACTCTGCCTAAGAGATACCCAACTTATGAACCCATCTCTGAAGAAGGAAATGAAATTACTCTAATCTATACTAGTTATTTTGGGTGACGGTGGCTTTTCCCTTCTATTTGGGGTATTACAATTGTATTACCCCTGCCATAGTTTTATCCCCTAATGACCACTAACATTTATTACTTCTAAAGTTCTACCAATGTATTACTTTATTCACCCTAAGCCCTCTATGCTTGAAAATAATATAATAGTTGTGATCTACCATGTAATGAATTTAAAAAGATCTGGTGCCAATGGACCCCCATTCATAATGTCTACACCATGTATGTATGATTTTGTTGCCTTTGCATTTTAAAGAATCCATAAAGATGCTTCCTTTTAAACCAATGTTCTTATAACAACTTCAAGGGAATAACAATCATCATATCAACAAATTTTCACTTCAAATTTTGTAAATTGAGCAATTTAAGACATAGATATGACAAACTGCTTATAAGTGTAAAAACTTAAAAATCTCTTTCGAAATACTAGTTATTACTTAATCTAAGTAATTAATTCTTCTAATTTTATAAGCTTAACTAGCTATCAACCCAGAGGGTTGTAATGGAAATGCAACAAAGCTATTACTAGAAAATAACTACTAGCAATAAGAGATATCAGGGTCGGGCAAACAAATCAACAAATGATATTTGATTCACTATAAAGACAAACATAATGATACAAAAACCTTAATGTTTTATTAAAAATGAAAATTTACTTACATTTTACAGAACCATGAGTGTAAGTACTAGATTTTGGATTGTTGAGATACAAATCCTATGATGAAAATCATATTAGTTTCACTCTAAAAGAATTAGATATAAAGGCCAAATATAGAAAGAGGCAAGCTCAGTGAATCCTAAATTGAACCTACCTAACGAGGACCTAGATGAAGGATGCCTTACTTGGAAAGGAAGAACTAGTTGTACAACTAACTTACATGGCTACACAACTAACCTACATCAACCCTAATTGGTAAACACTTCTATAACAAAAAGATGTCTACTCATATGTTACATATCTAACTAATTAACTACACAAACAACTCTTTAACTGTATAGCCAAGTTAAAATCCTAGTTTTTAGAGAATTCTTAATCCTTATCTCTTGGTGCAGGATAAAGAGAGGAATTGGGTATTACTTGTGTATGTAGCACAAGTTCACTTTTCTTTTCTCTATAAAAAGTCCCTACAACAAGAAGACAAAAGAGGACAATTTTTCCTAAGGCAACTATGACAAAATCATCCTTTAAAATTGTAAAACACATAAAATGTAACAACCATTTTCATAAACTAATTATGGCATTCATGTCCAAAAATTCATATGCATAAAGGTTAATTCATCATACATATACAATCCAACAGGTATTTAGTGTACATATATGTTAACTAATGCTCAAGGCTGGTGATCACAAACTAATTCCAACAAGGTATATGTACATGGCACAAGGAGACAAAGAGTTGAAATTCATCTGACGACCTATGCTCCATGTGTATATATGCAAGGCTTTACGCTCCAAAGTGCATAAACCTTATGCTTTAGTATCTGAAAAACATAATTGTGATTTGGTGAGTTGTGACTCAATGAATAAAAATAATAATCATATTCTTATGGCATAATCAATAATCAAATATCATCAAGATAGATTACAAGTATAAGAATTGACTATGCAATAGCAAATACAATAAATTGATTTTGTTATGACCTTGCAAGGCAAACACTCCTCTCAAGAATTCATGTGATTCAAGTGACATTTGATTTTGCTAGCCAGCATATAACAAGTTAATCATTTAATTAATAAAATATGCCAATAGGACATATTGGTCGCTTTTCCAAGTTATTCGCAAATGTTTGACAAGCCAACCACAACATCCTTTTAGTTCCATATGCAAGTGTTCATTCACAATGGTATACCAAGTAATCATTAAATCATATAATTATTACTTAACTTGTATTCACATGTGAAATATCACAATTGAATCACATATACATATAATAGAACACAATCAAATCATAAAACCATCACAAATACACATTAGAATCTAATTATGGCTTTTACTCACCTTTGATTGAACTAACCTCTATGATAAGTTTGAACCTCTCTTATGGGCTTTCTCAATGTATTATGATTCTAATGTTTGATACATATACCATTATAAAAAGTAAAACTGAGTTTACATGCATGGTATGCAACAATGGTCACGTTTCATGCAAATGGAGTAGGTATTTAAGCTTATTATTCATGTATGGCAGCCTAACCTTATTGTACTCTCATAAAAATAACTCTTTATATACTTATTCAAATGACTTTATTCTTTTTCCTGCATAAATTGGACACATAATAATACAACATGTTCAAACTTCAAGTTAATATAACGTTTATAGAAAATATGGTGAATTTTTGAATTCTACCCTATTTCAACATGATCTCAGTCTAATCAGATCTTACAATCTTAAGAATATCTCAAATTGTACACATAAAGTTGTAAAATTTCTTTACCACCAATGACAAAATAGATAAAGGAACATTTTTTATGTTTTACACATTGTCTAATTTAGTCTATAAGGTTACCAAAATAAATGGCCAATATCAGAGTGAGTAGGTTTAAGCACATTGAGAATTAGTCACAATGAAGGAGAAATATCTCATCAACCATAATATATTTGGCAAAACAATTTTATAAGAATGTATATTAGATAAAAATATACAACTTTCAATTTTGTAACATCACCAAATTCTCATTCTATAGCCATCAAATTCTTTAAAAACAAAACTAAGAGATTGAATATATTTCATCAAGCTCAGAGTCAGTCATAATCAAAGAGCAATATCTCTTTCCAAACAACAAATTAAGAAAAACTATATTATAAGATTTTAGAAGGGATGTAAACCTAAAAGTTTCATATATTCTATTTTCTCTAAATCAACACATAAGGTCATCAAAATATATGAAAACTATGAGATTGAGGAGATTTTGGTAGGTTGTAAACCAGCCCTAATGAATGGGCCATAGTTCTTCACACACACCAAATTAAGCAAAACTAATTCACACGAATTTAAATGAGGCATAAACCTACAAGTTTTATATTTTACACTTTCCCTAATTCCTCTTTTAACATTATGAAATCATGGGTGCAAAAATATGCTCTAATAACAAAACCAACATAATCAACTCTTATTTCTCTTGAGCTTCAACTTCTATACATGAGCTCTACCTCAAATACTTCATAATTCTTACTAATTATGCATGTTTAACATGTCATGAGGGAGGAATTTCATGTGGAAAGAAGACAAAATCACTTACCTCTTTTCCCAAAACTAGAAAATATTAGGGTTTCTTCCTTACTAGCTCAATTCTCTTTTCTTTTGTTTCTTTCTTAACTCTCTTCCTTTTGTTGCACTCCCTCATATTTTTCCCTCTCAAATCTTCTGTTAAGGAAGATAAATTTAATTTGTATACCTAGTCTAATAAGACAAAATCATGGTGTCTCACTATCATTGGTTGAAAATTCAATATTCCTCTTTTAGTCATTCTTCTTCACTTATTCATCACCTTCATCCATCTATTTATTTCTATTTGCTCCTTATACTTTTAAATGAACTCTAAAATGTCATTATTTGTGTTGTTAGAGCATGCACACAATAAAAGATAATTTTTCATGCAACTATACAAACATCACATCTATGTTCAAGTGTCCCAAATACAATGGTGTAAGTGTCATTATCATGCTTATCAAACTCACATATCTAAATGATAATTTATCCAAATCATATATTCAAGTGAGATTAGAAATCATTTATGCAATGAATATGTACATGTAAGAATGCTAATAAATGAGGATAAGGATGTTACATTTCTTCCCCTCTTATAAAGAATTTTGTCCTTGAAATTCAATATTTGTAAATAAATATGGATATTGTCATTTCATGTTCTCTTTGGTTTCCTATGTAGCCTTTTCTTGTGAGTGGTTTCTCCATAACACCTTAACCAAAGGGATTTCTCAATTTCATAATAGTTTTGTCATATAACCAATTATTTTCACTAGTTTTTCAACATAGCTTACATCATTTGCAATTGTTATAGTTGGATGCCTAATTATATGTGTAAGATCATACTAATACTTTTTTAGCATACTCACATGAAATACATGATGAATCTGAGCTATCTTTGCTTGTAATGCTAGCCTGTAAGCTAATGGACTGATTCTCTGAGATCTCATATGGCCTTATGTATCAAGGACTCGGTTTCTCCTTCTTGCCAAATTGAATTATTCCTCTTCATAGTGAAACCTAAAGGAACACTTTGTCTCCCACCTCATATTCCATTTTTCTTTTATGTTGGTTTGTATATCTCTTTTGCTTGACTTGTACTGCTTTAAGTTTGCTTTTGATTACCTTCACCTTGCCCATAATGTCTTATATTAGTTCTGGCTCTTCTAAAACATGCATCCCTTCTTCATCCCAATAGATAGAACTTTAATATTTTCTTCCATATAGTGTTTCATATGGTGTCACTGTATACTGTTATGACAATGATTATTATAAGAAAATTCAATCAAGGCAATATATTCATCCCATACAACCTTAAACTCTATCATATAAGCTCAAAGCATGTTTTCAAGTGCCTGAATTGTCCTTGTTTATTATCCATCTATTTAAGGGTGAAAAGCAATACTACAATTCAACTTGGTACCCAAGGCCTATTGTAAACTGGCCCAAAATCGAGATGTAAATTGTGGATCTCTATCTGATGCAATGGACATTAGAATGCCATGTAATCTAATAATTTCATCTACATATTTCTTAGTTAAGTGCTTAAGTGAACTACCCCATCAAACAATAAAAAATTAAGCTGACTTAGTTCTATATCAATAATCACCCATATAGCATCATTCTTCTTCAAAGTTCTTAGGAACCCATATACAATGTCCATGGTTATTCTTTTCCATTTTCATACTAGAATCATCAATGGTTTCAATTTTCTAGTTGGTGCATGTTGTTCTATTTTGATCTACTGATAAGTCAAACACATTAAAACATAGGCTACTACATATTTGTTCATTTTGGGCCATCAAAAATGAGATTGTAGGGTATTATTCATTTTTTTTATTCCTGGATCCATGGCATATGGAGCATTATATGCTTCTTCTAGGAGTTCTCTTTATAAGTTATCAATATTAGGCACATAAATACGAGATCCCAACATTAAGGCATCTTTTTGAATATCAAAATTAGCATGTCTCCATTATTATATCATTTCAATCATTCTTTATAACTTTGGATCCTTGCTTTGTGCTTCTTTAATTTGATCATGCAACATTAGTCTCACTTGAAAAGTAGCAATCCATACCCCATTCATTTGTATGTTTAGTTTCATACTCATAGCTCATAATTAAACTAAATAAGACAATAGAAATACCTATAAATGAGCTACATATCTACTTGATTTCCTGTTTAAAGTATTAGCAACCATATTTGTCTTCTCCAGGTGATATTCAATGGTGTAATCATAATCTTTTAGCAGCTCTAACCACCGACTTTGTCTCATGTTTAATTCTTTTTGGCTCATCAAATACTTTAAGCTCTTGTGATCTGTAAATATCTAAAAAGTTTCTCTATATAAGTAATGCCTCTATATTTTCAATACCAACACAACGATAATAAGTTCTAGGTCGTGTACTAGGTAAGATAATTCATAAGGCTTTAGTTATCTAGATACATATGCAATTACCTTAAAACACATCCCAAACCTTGATGAGAGGCATCACTATAAACCACAAATCCCCCATTTCCTATAGAAATGGCTAACACTAGAGCAGATGACAATCTATCTTTTAATTCATCAAAACTCTCCTGATGTGCTTCAGACCATTGAAATGCTATATTTTTTTGTAAGTAACTTAGTTAAATGAGCAGCCATAAGTGAAAATTAACAACTATAAATAAATTAGTTAAATGAGCAGCTATAAGTGAAAATCCTTTAACAAATCAACAATAATACCTAGATAGTCCTAGAAAACTTTGGACTTTTACAATACTCTTTAGGGCTTCCCATTTTACTATTGCTTTAATTTTGTTCAGATCCACCTCTATGCCCTTTTCAGAAACTGCATGTCCTAAAAAAAATAACATGATTAATCCAGAACTCGCACTTGCTTAATTTAGCAAATAACTATTTTTCCCTCAAAATTTGCAATACAACTCTTGAATGTTGTTCATGTTCCTCTCTGCTCATTGAATACACCAGTATGTTATCAACGAACATAATTACAAATTTCTCTGAGTAAGGTTGAAATACTTTGTTCATAAGAGCCATAAATGCAACTGGTGCATTGGTCAAACCAAATGGCATTACTAAAAATTCAAAATGCCTATACCAATTTGAAAAGCAGTCTTCAGTACAACTAGGTTTGAAATTTTGAGTTGATAATATCCTAATTTCAAGTCATTTTAGAAAACACTCATGCTCCTTAAAATTGGTCAAACAGATCATCTACCTTTAGTAAAGGATATTTGTTCTTCACAGTACCGGATTCAACTGCCTATAATCAATACATAGCCTTATTGTCCCATCTTTCTTTTTAACAATAACATTGGAGCACCCTAAGGTGACACACTAAGTCTAAGAAATCCTTTTTCAAATAGTTCCTATAATTGGATCTTTAATTCTCTCAACTCGGTTGGAGCCATCCTATAAGGTGGAATGGATATCGGTGTTGTTCTTAGGACTAACTCAATTGTGAATTCTATCTCCCTGTTAGGTAGCAAACTGGGTAAGTTAACTGGAAATACATTTGAAAACTTATTTACCACTAGAATATTCTCAAGTAATTCATTTGTGAACCTTATGTCCACCATATGTTCCAAATAAGCCTTACAACCACCTTTAATCATGCAAAAAGCCTTGATAGCAAAAACTAGACATGTAGGTATAATTTGTCTTTCTCTTTGAAACACAACCCTTACCTGATTTGGAGATTCCAAAATAACTTCCTTAGTAAAATAATTCACTATTACATGATATTTAGACAACCAGTCCATACTCAGTATCACATCATATTCATAAAGTGGCAATAGTACTAGATTAGCATTCAACTCAATGTCATCGATGCAAATCACACAATCATGACATACCTTATCCATAATCATCACATCTCTTAAAGAAGGACTAACACATAGGTTAAAACCTAAAGGCTAATTGTTATTGCTTACTAAAAAATTAGGATGCCATGTTCAATGAAATGAATGAACGTGTGGAGCAAAGATCAATTAAAACACCAACTTCTAAATCATGGATAAAAATTTTACCAGTGATAACTTTAGAGCAATGATGGCTTCTTACCTAGTCATGGCAAATACTCTAGCTTGTGTCGAGGTCTAGAACTCTGACCTTATAATCTGCTCATACCTTGACCAGTTGTGGTTGTTTAACTTATACCTCTGCCCTTGCCAAATGGTACTCCAGCTCTATTAGCTTTTGAAACTTCGACAATGGTTTCTAATGTAGCTTTACCACTGCCTCCCTCTAACATTCTAGATCTTTTAAGACAATCTCTAAGCATATGATCAAAAGACCCAAAAAAGTAGCACCTACCAGTCAGTTTCTTGCATTCACCCATAAGTTACCTACCACAATGTACACATGAGGTCATTGTTACATAACTTGGCCTTGACATTTGTCATCGTAAGATGAAACTCTTAATTGTTTACCTCTATGGCTAGAGTAACCACCCTTAGCTTTGGATTGTGATGGCATCTAATCTCCACGTTTACCTCTCTTTCTATTAAAATCTCCTACAAACTTAATAAGCCCCATTTTTACTCGTTGCACTGTCCTTTCTTTTTCTAATCTTTCCATACTGATTGCAGTAACTTTTAGTTTGGTATAACTTTCAAGATCTGTAGTTGTGATCTTACTTTTGATCTCATATTTCAGTCCCTCTTTAAACTTTTGACATTTATCATTATCAGTGGCCACCATGAAGGATGCATAATGAGATAGTTAATTAAACTTTACCTCATACTTAGCTACAGTCAACTCCTTCAATTTTAGATTAAAAAATTCTCTTCTTTTGACATCTTTATACACTTCTAACATGTAATTATTGTTGAACTCATGAAGAAAATCATCTTATGTAAGCACTAAAGGCTAGACATCACTCCTTGGAATAGTTTTCCTCCAATCATATGCATCCTCTGTAATAACGACATTCCATAATCAAACTTTTTTTATGGTATGCATTTCACCAAATTCAAAACTCTATATGTTCTTTTTAGCCATGTCTCTGACACTGTTGAATCTGTGGTACCACTGAAGTCAATTGCACCCTATTTTCTTAATTTGTCATACCTTCTTTCTCTTTGATTTTTTGGACCCTACATTGTTGATTCACCAGTTCTATAGCGGTTGCCCATGAGATGTGGGTTATGTATGAGAATGTGTAAGAGATCTAACTATGTCAGTAGCTTGATCTTTTCATGGTTGGCATGATGCTTCGATGGAATGCAAATCGGTCGACTCTCCTCTCCTTGGTGAGTCATGAGTACTACCATGACTGCCTCTTGCTAATGCCCCATAGACATATAAGACTATGTAATATGATAATGCATCATAGTGTAAAAGTTATGTCATGTTCATATTTATGTCCTTA
The DNA here is from genome assembly GCA_949677035.1 of Omphalea diandra. NCBI lineage: Eukaryota > Viridiplantae > Streptophyta > Magnoliopsida > Malpighiales > Euphorbiaceae > Omphalea > Omphalea diandra. Next base: position 25,402 of record CATIWR010237012.1, on the reverse strand, counting down.
TGGAACCTATCCCTACTATAATACCAAAATTGTAATAACCATTTTCATAAACTAATCATGGCACTCATGTCGAAAAATTCATATACATAAAGGTTAATTCATAATACAAACACAATCTAATATGTATTTAATGTACATATATGTTAAATAATGTTGAAGGCTAGTGACCACAAATTGATTACTATCTAGGTATATGTACATGACATAAGGAGAGAGAGAGAGAGAGAGTCGAAATTCAACCAACAACTTGGGCTCCATGTGTCTACTTGCAAAACATTATGCTCCAAAGTACCTAAACCTTATGTTTCAATATCTGAAAAAAACATAATTGGATTTGGTGAGTTATGAATTAATGAACAAAAATAATAATCAAATTCTTATGGCACAATCAATAATCAAATATCATCATGATACGTTACAAGTATAAGAATTAACTATGCAATTGCAAATGCAATAGATTGATTTTGTTGTGACCTTACAAGGTAAACACTACACTCGAGAATTCATATTATACAAGTGACATTTGATTTTGTTGGCCAACATATAATAAGTGAATCATTTGATCAATAACATGTGCCAATATGACACATTGGTACCTTTTCCAAGTGATTTGCAAGTGTTTGATAAGCCAATCACAACATCATTTTAGTTCCATATGCAAGTGTACATTCACAATGGTATACCAAGTAATCATTAAGATCATATAATTCACACTTAACTTGTAGTCACATGTAAAATGTCACCATTTAATTACATATACATATAATAGAACACAACCACATCATAAAATCATCACACATACTCATTAGAATCCAATTATGGCTTTTACTCACATTTAATGGAACCAACCTCTATGGTATGTTTGAACCTCTCTCTTGGGCTTTCTCAATGTGTTGAAATCTTAGAATTTGATACATATATCATTATAAAAAGTAAAAATGAGTTTGCATGCATGGTATCAACTATGGTCATGTTTCATTTAAATGGACCAAGTATTTAAGCTTATTATTCTTATATGCAGCCTGACCTTGCTGCACTCTCATAGAAATAACTCTGGATATGCTTATCCAAATAACTTGATTCTTTTTTCTACATAAACTAGACATATAATGATACAAAATGTTCAAAATTTAGGTTAATATAAGACCTATAGAAAATATGGTGGATTTTTGAATTTTATCCTATTTTAATGTGATCTCAGTCTAATTAGATCTTACATTCTTAGGAATATCTCAAATTTAAAAAAAAATTGCAAAAATAATTTACTACTAATTATAAAACACATAAATCAACATTTTTTATGTTTTACATATTGTCTAATTTAGTCTATAAGGTTACCAAAATAAATGGTCAATATCAAGGTAAGCAAGTTTCAGTACATTGAGAATCAGTCACAAGTAAGGAGCAATATCTCATCAACCATGATATATTTGGAAGAACAATTTTACACACATGTATATTAGAAATAAATATACAATTTTCAAGTTTATCACATCATCAAATTTTCATTCTATGGCCATTCTTGAAAAACATAACTAAGAGATTGAACAGATTTCATCAAGTTTATCAGTCACAATCAAAGAGCAATATCTCTTTACACACAATAAATGAAGAAAAACTATTTTACAAAAATTTAGAGGGTAATAATTCTACAAATTTCATATTGTTCACTTTGTCTAAATCAGCACCTAAGGTCATCGAAATATATGAAAACATTGAGACTGAAGAGATTTTGGTAGGTTGTGAACCAGCCCTAATGAAGGAGCCATAGTTCTTCACACACACTAAATTAAGAAAAATTGATTTACATGCATTTATATGAGGCATAAAGCTACAAGTCTCATTTTACACTTTCACTAATTCCTCTTCTAGGGTTATGAAATCGTTGGTACAAAAATCTATTCTAATAATAAAACTAATATAATCAACTCTTATTTCTCTTGAGCTTCAACTTCCATATATGAGTTCTACCTTAAATACTCCATAATTCTTACTAATTATGCAAGTTTAAGATGTCATGAAGGAGGAATGTCATATGGGAAGAAGATAAAATCACTTAGCTCTTTTCCTAAAACTACAAAAGTTTAGGGTTTCTTCCTAGCTAGCTCACTTTTCTTCATATTCTTCTTCTTCTTCTTGTCCTTTCTTTCTTTCCTAGCTTTTTTTTTTTCTGCACTCCCTTACATTTTTTCCTCTCAAATTTGCTCTAAAGGAAGAGAAATTTAATATGTATATCTACTCTAATATAACAAAATCATGGTGTCTCACTTCCATTGGTTGGAAGTTCAAATTTTCTCTTTTAATCCCTCTTCTTAACTCCTTCATCACCTTCATCCATCTATTAATCCCTATATGCTCCTTATATTTTTAAATAAACTCTAAAATGCCATTATTGTGATGTTATAACATGCACACAATATAAGATAATTAGTCATTCAAGTATACAAACATCACATTTATGTTTCATTATGCTTATCAAATTCACATATCTAAATATGATCATTTATCCAATGCATATGTTCATGTAGGATTGCAAATCATTTATACAATGAATATGTTTAAGTAAGAATACTAATGAATGAGGATAGGGAAGTTACATAAAAACCCAAAAACATAAAAGCACACCCAAAGAACCTTAAACCAAACCAAGTAAATCCATTTTCTTTCACTTGCGAATCCTTATTTCATTATTTTGAAATCCATCAAAAGGTATCTTTTGAGTGCAAAGCTAAAGTTTAAGCCTCTCTTCTGTTCTTTCCTTTTATTTCTTTTAGTTTTGTCCTTTTAATGTGTATATTTATTAATTTTGAACTATAAAAGGAGTGCTTGAATAGGCTTCAATGACCCATAACTATGACCTTCCCATTATTTACTTAGTTTCCATTATTTGACTGGTTTAATGAGTTCTCTTTTCATTTCATATCTGGTATTTATGCCTTGTTATCATGTCCTTATATTTATATTCATGAGTAGCATCTCCTTTGGACATACTATATGCCTCATATGTCTATGTGTGCATATACATCATTATAAGTATATGGGTTAGAATATGGCCTATAGAAGGCAAAACCCTAATCTTCATGCTTTGTGGTTATTGATAATGTTTCCTTCCATTTTTGTGATTGTGGGACTAACATCTTAACTCATTTTATAGGTTTAGACCTTTGATTATCACATAGCATTGCTTGGTTTCTATGTATAGATAAAACCCACATACCTTTTGATGTTCCCCTAATCCTATATGTGTTCATATATCCTTTTTTGTTATTATGTATGTAGATGGTTGGTGCACTAGATGTAAGCATAGGATCATTAAAATGGTAATTTGGTTAATAAAAAAGTAAAGTATAAAAATGAACTACAGATTCAGTCAATGGCGAAATCTCTAAATTCGAATGACTCAAGGTGCCTAACATCTTCCTTGGGTCATATCCAACTCCCTAACCCAAATCTTCGATAGGATAAAGATAAATCAGGCCTTTCCATATCTATTTGTAACTCTTTTTAGCTCAAAATTTATTCTCGACCAAAGTCGGGTAATAACTTTGTTCTAGCTTAGGACATCACTAATATGTTGCCCTATTAAGAAGTACCTTGTGATGACCTTTTAATATTTCTTGGTTCTAATCATTGAGAAACCTATCTCAAAGACCCATTATTGGTCTCTTCACATGTCATTCTTAATGGTTGCACCAAAAATTATGACTACGAGTCCTTTTAGTCTCCTATTGGTTAATAAAAGATAGGAAGTCACAAGTAAACTTTCTTTCATTCAAATGCAAGCCTTAAAGGCACTCATAATGAGTATTATGAATATTGGCTTTATTATTTAAATAGTTTAATGTACATGGAAGAGCTTTATATTGAGACTTTGAATTATAGGTATAGTTATTCATTTTGAGTAAAGCATTATGTGTCTCTACATTATAGATTACAACTTGAAATATAAGCTTTGAAACTAAACATGTTTATTTTTGTGTAGCAGAGCATTAGTTACTCTAAAGTATAAACAATTTGTATTTTTTTTTTCATTTGAATGAAAGTTATAAATTACTTATTTTTGGCTGCACATTTGCCACGAGTGTGATTATAACATTATTATAGATTACTTGTTACCTCCACTTTGGAGTCATTGTTATAATTATGTTGCTAATATAAATGAATAAACACAAAAGCACCTTCATTTCATTAGTTAAGTTCATCAACTTACATTTTTACAATTATATTTCCATCACTGATATTTAAATAGGTAATCACTTAGAATTAGAAATAAGTAAGTCCACTTATAGACTAACTAAGACCATAATATACAAATCCATTTGTTTCTTTATTTTCTACCATTCCTTATGCCATTTCATAACTCATGCCTTCATACCTTCATTCTCCACTTTCTAAATATCCATTTGAGCTTTATATTTTTGTTGACTTCATTTTCCTCTATATTTCTTAGTAAAAAAAGACTCAATGGGCAACCTTTTTAAAGTTTTCTAGCATCAAGCATTGTCTGGATACAAACAACCATTACTTAAAGGTCAAACAACTATTCCTATAAACTCAAATAATCATTCCTTAAAACTCAACTAAACACTAATTAAAACTTATAGAAATGTCCTCATCTTTATATATGTACACTTGTAAACCATATTTCTAGTTCTTCATCATCCTTAATACCATATGTCATGTTTGTCATGCATAAAAATAGTAGAAGATTTCATTATTATCACGTTGACCCTCATTGTAGTTAGCCCCTTATAGCATATCTAAGGATTAGGCATTAATTCACACAAGTGATGATCATGGTGCTTTCATGTGATTTCACACATGTGAGGAATGCATAACCTTAAGCTCTTAATATGTACCATTTGCTTTTCTAATATAAGAAATCATAAATTCCAAATGTTTATTCTACATCTTAAAATCCTTTTATTTATTTTTCTTTTATCTTAAAATAATTTTCTATCTTTGTTATTATTATTTAAGAATTTATCAAGTTAAGGTTGTGTTTTACAAATACAATAAATCTAAGGATTTAATTATGGGTTAATTACTATGAACCTCCTAATCTTTACCATATTTAACTAAGTCACCCTTTACTTTTCAAAATTATACTAAGCCATCTCTCTCATTTGTTCCATTACACTAATAAATCCTTTTACCATTACGAAGGACCTTTTACTATTACTAAATCACATAAAAATTAAAAAGTTAGAGCAAATTTTTTCCATAATGCTAGAAATAACCTTAATTGGGCTTCATCATCATCATCACTAACTATATTCTATTTTTTTTTTCTTCAAATCTTAGATGTAAGTATGTTACCCATTTTTTTAGATACATGATCGTAAAAATCTTATCCTCAAAACCAAACTACCATCTTCATTACTCACCTTACATTAACAATATAACTAAAAAATTGGAAAAAAAATTCTATATTTGAACATCAACAGCAATAGAAACAAAAATAATGAAGCACACGACAACCAAAAAGATGAAGGTTCTATTGCCACCCCAGAACTCGAATGCGATAAATAGACATCATTCTTACGACCATGGAATGACTTGAATCTTGATTTAAGGGTTGAGTCCACGACTAGAGATGGGTTAGGGACAATTTCTTAGGTGCAATCCATGATTGAATTTATGCTAATGGGTAAGATATGACCGAATGAAAGGATCCGTCATTGATCGATCAAATCCACAAAGTTTAATCTAGATTTGGAGTTAAGTGATGAGTTGGGCAATGGGTTTAGAGATCGAATCAAGCTTTTTTATGGAGTGCTTTAAAGATTATTACTGGGTTTTCAAGGCTAGGGGATGTTTGGTTAAAGAGCACCATTAAGAAAGTTTATGTGTCTAAAAACTCAACTTCCGATAAGCAAACTGGATTAGAGTGAGTCAGATCTTAAGTTTATTGCCCTACTAACAAGATGTAGCCTTAGCATTGGAGAATATAACTTTGATGGTGTTGTAGTAGGAAGACGAAAGTTTTGTAAAGCCACTGTTCAAATGAAAACAAAGAAATGAAAAGTGTGGAATGAAATGAAAATTTAAGATAGAAGCAAGGGTATGATTAGAATATTATAAAAATTTAACAAAAAATTTAATAGAAGAATTTGTTAGTGTAACGAAACAAACAAAAATGATAATTTAGTATAATTTTAAAAAGTGAAAAACGATTTAGTTAAATATGATGAAAGTTAGAAAGTTCAAAGTAATTTAACTATTTTATTATTAAATTGGAAATTAGTGAGTTTAATAGTCAAAATACGGGAAAAAAAAATACAACAGTTCAGGATGCATTTTTTCAAAATTTAAATACATTTATAAAAAAAAAATTTAAATACAAAATGAGGGCCTAAAAGTGATGTCGAGAGTCCAACCTCCTACAAAAATTCGGATTTGCGCTAACACATCCCCGGGCTTTGAAACGATAAAGGCTTACTGCCACAAAAAAAATTTGTTTAGCATTTTTTTTTTTTGAGAAAAAAAAAATCGTGTTTAGCGTTGCTTTCATTTTTAAAATGCTTAGATTCTTTCGAACAACATAGAAGGGCAGCACAGGGCTAAAAACCCTATTGGTGGCATGGCTGCAGCTTAAGCCAAGTGTTGGGCATTAAATTAACTCATGGTTAATTAACCCAACTTGTGCTGACCTATGGTTAAACAACCGCAAAATACACTGCTTTGTCTTTTTTTTATTTTTTTCTTTTTTTTCAAAAAAAAAGAAATTATAAAGGAATACCTTTCACTTATGCTTCTTTCCATGTCCCTCCTTGTTTTGGTAAACCATTTGGTTACCAAAAAAGCTCACCCCTGCGTTCTTCAAAAGGGGAGAAAACAGAGAGACCTAAACTCACTAAATCTTTTCTAAGTCTTTGCATTTAGCACTTATTTTCTGATTGCAGGAGTAGTGAAAGAAGAAGAAAAGAGTAAATGAAGATGTCTCCTGCTTCATCTTGCTCTTCCTCTTCTTCTTCTTCTTCTTCTACTTATTCTTCTTCTTCTACTTCATCTTCTTATCATCAATTACGATCAGAGAAATCAAAATCCAAACAAATTAGAAAAATTCACAAGAATCAAGACAATTGTGAGATTAACGCTACCTCCGGCAGAAGAAGCTCCATTTATAGAGGAGTAACCCGGTACATATATAATGCGTGTATTTGTTTTAAGTTCTTAATAATTTGAATATGTTAGTGTGTAACATTTTTTTGCTTTTGTTGGTTTAATGATACAAAATAGACATAGATGGACAGGGAGATTTGAGGCTCATCTTTGGGATAAGGGTTCATGGAATAACATTCAGAACAAGAAGGGAAGACAAGGTGAGCGTTTTTCCTATCTTATTAAATTGTACAAATACAAAAATCAAGGAGATCTGCTAAATATTTTGAATAATTATTATTTTACTCGGTACATTTTTGCATTACTTTATAACTATGTTCTGACTGTGTTTTTATTCCTGATAATCTCTGTCATCGTAACGTTCATGTACACTTTTGTCGCTCCTTAGTTTATTTGGGTAAGTACATATGATCTTAAATCCAATAATTTTCACCCTTTTTCTATATATATATATATATATATATATATATATATATATTATTTTATTTTATTTTTATTTCGGAAATGCAGGGGCATACGATAGTGAGGAAGCAGCAGCTCATACCTATGATCTTGCTGCCCTAAAGTACTGGGGACCAAAGACAACGTTGAATTTTCCGGTAGCAAATTAACGATTCTCACATAATCTAATCATATATATTTGATTAATCTCACATAATCTAATCATATATTATGAAACGGTGCAGGTAGAGACATACTATAAAGATCTTGAAGAGATGCAAAAGATGAGCAAAGAAGAGTACTTGGCATCTCTTCGTCGACGAAGCAGTGGATTTTCAAGAGGACTGTCTAAGTATCGTGGGGTAGCTAGGTAATTTACGCACTTTCATTAAACATTTAGTCAACAATCTCGCTATAAATTATAATTACTGAATTGTACAAATACAAAAATCAAAGAGATCTGCTAAATATATTAAATAATTATTATTTTAATCGGTATATTTTTGCATTATTTTATAGTTATTTCTTTCTCTCTAAATTAGACATCGTTTTAAAAAAAAAATTTATTTTATAATATTTGATATTTTATAATTATTAATAAATTTTAATTAATTTTTTTAATTTTATCATTTCTCTATTTTATAATAATTTTTTTAAAAAAATATATAATAATTTATAAAAATAATTAATTAAAAACAATATAATTTTTTTATATTTAATAATATTTATTAAATATAATTTTCAATATATATATAAAAATTTTAAATGACATCTGTTAAAGAAAACAGAGAAAATATGTTATAACTGTGTACTCAAAAATTAAAGATTTCTTTGTTTTGGGGGCGAACTGAATTTATCATTAGATTTAAGACTTCGCTTCTAATGGCTTGAAATTTTTGCAGGCATCACCACAATGGTCGTTGGGAGGCGCGGATAGGACGAGTTTTTGGCAATAAGTATCTCTATCTTGGAACTTATAGTACGATCTCTTTCTTCCATAAGTTTCATTTCTTTTTTCGTTTTAATTACTATTACAGCGTAGTTTACAACAAATGTATTACTCTGTCTGTCATAATAAATGGGTATCAATTAAGTCAACAAAATTGAACACTTTACTCATATATATATATATATATATATATAGTGTTAGTTTTAAATAAATATTATTATTTGTAATTAATTATATTAATATTATAATATTATAATATATTTTTTATTTATAATAAATAAATAATTTTTTAATTAATTAAAAATATAAAAATTAACAAAATAATTTTAAAAAATTAGCATACAAAAAATTATTTATGTTAGTTCTTTAAAACTTTATTAATAATAATAAATATTTAATTTTCATATAATAAGAAAAATTTTTAAAAATAAAGAAAAATAGTCAATAAAAAATTAAAACTACAAATTTTATTTAATTTTTATTGAACTAATTAAATTTATTATATTAATATAATTAGAATTTTAATTTTCTTTATTTAAAATTCTGATTAGATAATTTTAATAAAATAATAATATATTATAAAATCATAATAAATTTGTATTATTATTGATATATTAATTTTTATTCATTAGTTAATAAAAATAAATATTAAACATTTAGATTTATACTTACTTTTATAAGATTTTTATACTGTAAGAACTAATAATGTACTATTAATTTTGTATCGTAAAACCAAAATAATGAAACAAAATTAGAAAGAAAAACAGTTGCGGCTATGTTTTGTCACAAATGCCCATTTCTCCCGCCTAGTATTTTTTTTTGTTTTCTGAATTTGGCCCAGTGGCAAAAATTGCTTCCACACGAAAAAGAAAATGATTTCTTGAGTTAGGGTTTGCAAAAGGTTGATTTCTTTTGCCTTGTGTGTTGTTGAACACATGTCAGGTACTGCCAATCTTACACTCATTGAACTGGACGCCATATTCAAATTTCTCCATGTGAGTCAACCACCTAATGTGGCAGCACGTTCGCTCCATGACTCGTGTTCATCAGATTGCGAGTCCAGATTTTCTTTTTATCAAATTAGGAAAACTACTTTTTATAAAATCAGATGAAACTTTATTTTTAAAGGTTCCGAATTTCAATCCTATTTCAAATTAGATTACTGATTTTAAATTAAAAAACTGATTTTCGACCTTACAAAATTCAGTCTATAGTTTTCGGTGCTGGTAATTAAGTTTCCGAAATTTTCATTTCAATAACATTAATATAACTTCTTGTTTGCAACACTAGTAACTTATTTAACTGCATAAGACATTAAAAAAACAAAAAGAGAGAAATTTATTAGACAGCAATTCGAAAAATACTAAAAATAAAAAATAAAAGTAACTTTGTCTTTTGAAGAATTGTATCAATATTTTTTAAAGAAAAAATATTACTGAATGGATAAAGCTTGAAACGTTATTGGTAAAGTGTTAAATAATTTTCGAGGTAATAAAAGTTATATAGGACCCTCAAGAATAAGTTCCGATTATTCTTAAAATAATGAACAATTGGAGTATACGGAAACAATAGATAAAACAAAAAAAATTCATGCGGTCACAAAAATGTGTTTTGCCAGAATCATGAATAGTATGATTTGTGAAATCCATATGATAAATATGTAGATATCATATCATGAAATTGGCATACCATTGGCTTTTTGGAAAGAGAGAAATTTTTGAATTAATGAGATTTGAAATTTGAGAAAGTTTCATTCTTTTCCTTAATAAATAGTTATTCCTGATGTTTTTTAATTTTTTACTCTTTTTGTTTTTAAAAAAATTATTCATTATATTTTTAAATATTTTAAAATATATGCTCACTTTCATTAAATAAAAAGTATTTATAATTAATTTTTTAATTTATTCTTATTAATTATTAAATTAAATAAATATATTTAATTTAATTAAGGCATAAATATATTATAATTTGTGAATTGATAAAATATTAAATATTTTTTATTAAATAATATAAAAAATAGAAAGTGATAATTTTTTCTTAAGACAGACGAGTAGTGTTCTTGACATTCGGGAAGACGAAAAACATAAATACGAAATTCAACCATGACAATTTAAATTGTCAGTTTTGTAATAGACCATTACGGTCTGGAAATTTTCCATTTTAGACGACAAGAATGAGTGTGGATTGTGCACAGCCACCTGGAAATAGTCGCATGAATTGCTTGGCATATAACGCCCCGAATTGTGCCGGGTCCACGAGGGTGGACACAATGCAAAACTCTTTCCCTTTTGGTCAGATCCCATGAGTAGATTTGGCTTCACTTTCTATAAGGTCGATCACGTGACTCCGCTTACAAGGACAAGAAAAGGTCACGTTGTTCTCCAAGAAAAAGCCTGGAATCTAATATTTAAAAGAAATAAAATGAGAAATTCGGCAGTGATAAGTGATTACCACGCCACAACGCAATATTCCCCTATTTCGCTTCAAATATAATATAATTGCGGAAGCAATGATTCAAAATTTTATTAATAATTGCTTTTACATGGGCATTATGAGGGCCATGTTTGTGTTCATATCCCATGTTTTCATCATGTGTAACCATATTAGTAATAATCTATATCTGATGGAAATATTTCTATTTTCAACATTTTTCAACGTGTTGAATAAAAATATCGTTTATAACATTGTCAACATACTTTTCTGGATTTTTAACATATAAAGATCTATAATAATTATTGAAATTGTTACATAGATGATAGAGAAGATCGATTTTTATTCAGTTGACCTGAAAATTAAAATTGATTCTATCTAAAAAGGTGTTCAATTCTGACTAGACTCGAAAGAAAATTCAAAATATCTAAAATTTGAATTAAATTCGACTTAATTTCAAAACAATCTGTGAATCAATCCAAATAAATTTTAAAATATTTAAAATCTATTTGAGAAATTAAAATATTTTTTTACTTACAAAATTAAAATTATAAGTTACTCATCCTAATTTGAAATATTACAAATATAAGAAATAATTTAAAAATAACTTAAATTTTTTTTTTTTTTTTTTTGTAATTTGAACTCATGGCTCGATCTAATTTATTTACAAATTAAAGTAATCTAATTCTAACCTTTTAAAATTTATTTAATTTTCATTCATCCGTAGCCTTTACTAGCAAGAAAAAAAAAAAAAAGTTATTTGGTTAACTTCTTTAATTGGTACATTTAAGTATAGATTTTCCCGTTGAGACGTTTTTTAGTAATAGTTTTTGGCCTTCTAAATTTATCGCCTATTAATTTGTTCTTTACCGTATAAATTTTAGGTTAGAAGGCTTAAAATAGTTTAAGCTGCCTACACAAAAGGAAGGATTTCTATTTCCACAACTTCATGTTCTAGGCCACAAACCTATTTTATGAGAACATTTTTAAAAAGACCGAACAATCTCCATTAACCTCGCCTGGAGAGGACTAAATTCTCTGTTTCCTAAGATTCATTTAGATTGTGTTCATTTAATTCAATGTGAAGTTTAATTTCATATCATCTTTTTTTTTTTTTAAGAAAAAAAATATTAACTTACTCAAATATAACCCATAATCATTTCAAATGTATGTTTATCCGAATGAATCTCTTTACACACGAGTATTAAGGCTGAGAGCTTAACTGAATGAAGTTGTGTTATAAGATCTTTAACCTTAATTTCACTTCATTAGGTTATTGCTTTTCTTATCAAGTCTTACTTCTTTCGTTAAGCAAGATTCTCGTTTTTTTTATTTGCTGTTGTTAAAAGATACGCAAGAGGAGGCAGCAGCAGCATATGATATGGCAGCAATAGAGTACAGAGGAGCAAATGCTGTCACAAATTTTGATATCAGCAATTACATAGACCGCTTGAAGAAGAAAGGCATCCCTTTACACCATATCCTCCCGCAGCCACTTCTCAACTGCTCCGCTGAGTCAGAAGAAGCAGAAGCGGAAGTTGAACGACAGCCATCGCTACTGCCATTATCACCACCAAAAGAACAGCAACAATTACCAGACTTTCAGCTCACTCCATGTGTGGAAACTTCAAGTATGATTGTTATGAACCAAATTGAAGAGCATGAGCTCACTTGGAGCTTCTGTCTGGATTCGGGGCTGACCCTTCTCCCAGTTCCTGATCTCCCACTTGAAAATTCCTGCGAGTTACCAGATTTGTTTGATGACACAGGCTTTGAAGACAACATTGATTTGATATTTGATGCTTGTTGCTTCGGGAATGATGCTAACCCAGAGTACCTGTCAGAAAATACAAGATGTGAGGTGGTGGACGAGGCTGGCATTTCTGGGAGCATGGAGGAAAATGGGAAAGAGAGGTTATCTTGTAGTTCAAGTTCTCCATCTTGTTCAACAACAGCCTCGGTTTCTTGTAATTATTCTGTTTGAAATTCCAAGGGTCTTGGATCTTTGGGAGCGGAACGTTGACGTTTGCTTTGAGTTTGTTGTTGTTAGATAAGAAAAAAAAAAATAGTTCATCAACGTCTTCAAGTTCTTTTGTTGATAAAAAAACAGTTCTCTTTATCCTTTAATCTAAAAGGAACATAGTTTAAAAAAAAAAATTAATGTTATTTGTTTTATCTACTTATTTGTTTAAAACTTAGTTTTGTTTTCAATAAATATGTACTTGTTAAATTTATGAATTACATTTTGTGTGATAACAAGACATTTGCATTTCATTTTAAAAGATATGGCTTACGGACAAAAAATTAATTTAAATCTTCTCATTTTTTATGATATTATTTAGATTTCACAAAAGCATAGTTGTTATTAAAATTTTATTAAATTTGTATTAATATCAATAATTTTTTAAAAATAGAATTTTAAATTAGTTTCACAAAATAACATGAATGCCAAAACCCGTGTAAAATTATGTCAAAACCAGTGTAGTCAAAAGCTCAAAGCGCACTCAAGGCGATGAGTCTTCTCAATGCTTAAAGCGCAAAGCACAAAAAAAGCGATTGCTTGATTGAAGCAACGTGCATAATTTATAAAATTATAAAACCAATAAAATATATGCATAAAAATATCCCAAAACTGAGAAAAATAAAATGCAACACTAAAATAATAACTCAACCTATTCAACATCCATGTTTAGGAAAAAACAATTTGCACACTTATAATGCATCAAAAAGTCTTGAAGTAATAAATCAAAACCTTAGAGACTTGCATAAAGTTCATGAAACTACTTGAGGCAAGGGAAAGATTCTAATAATCATGAAACGTAGCTAAAAATCATCATTTGATTCATCAATCAATTCTTCATCATGATCATGCTTGGACTTATATCCTTCAATATCTTGTACATATGTCTCATGATTGTCTAAATCGGCCTGAAGATTTTCAAATATTGGGTGCGAAGTTGAGGCTTTTGAACTTGCACTTGTCTTAGCTATCTTAGCCAATTTAGCTTGAGTCTTGTATTTTCTAATTGTTTCTCCAACATTAGCAACTTTGGCCACAACTTCTAACGTTGAGCCATAATTATCATCATCACCAAGAACAATCATATCACTTCAACATCCTACTCATTTTCTACACCCATTTTACCTACCAATCACTCATTACTTTTATCAATATCATCCAAGGAAATATGATCAATGACATCTCTACGATCATAGTGAGCTTTAAGAGCTTGGTTGTACTTAACAAACACCAAATCATTAAGCCTTTGTTGTGGAGGTTTATTCCTTCTCTTACTATGAATCTAACAAAAAATTATAAAAATAATAATATATGTCAATTCATAATAAAATTAGAAAGTCTACTCTCTACTTGCAATAGATTAAAAAATTCAAATATCATGGTGAGCTTAACCTATTCAAAGACACTTCAATTTCATTCACAACTTGAAGCACAACATGTTAAGCTAAGAATTTTGCTAGGTAATTATTGTAAATTTGAAGTAGAGCTCCCATACAAACTCCACCATTTAGCTGCATAATATTTTCATAAAAGTTCAATATATATATATATATATATATATATATATATATATATATATATATATATATATATATATAATTTAAATGAATTATTGATTAATACCTGGTGCTTTTGTCTTTCAGAATCTAATTGCAAATGGAATGCCAAATATACCTTCAGATCTTTTGTACATAGACAATTCACCTATAATTTTATCTTGCATAGTATGATTTGCCACAAGTTTCTCAATACAAGAATAGAGTCCTGATGTTATGTCCCCATCAAACTCTATACATAGATTATCATAAAAAAAAAAAAAAAACTCAGGGTTTAAAAAGTGGCCAGTTGCATGCAAAGGTTGATGAAGTTGACACTCCCACCTATCATCAATAATTGTGAAGATTTCTTTATACTTCTCCTCATTCCCATTAAAAGCTTTAATGATTGCTTTTTTTGCTCTATCCATTGCTTCATAAATATATCCTATTACATGATTTCTTTCATTATTAACAATCCTAAGAACTCGAACAAGAGGACCCATAACATTGAATATATAGACAATAGTGTTCCAAAATGAAGGCATCAAAATAGTTTCTACAATTCACTTTCCTTTTGCTTCCTTTACCCACTTGCTAGAACCCTATTCCTTTGAAGTAAACATGGCTCTTAATGAATACTTGTGCGTCAATGCATTGTTATGTAAGGTAAGAAGTATAAAATATGGTTTTCCCAAGTCTAATAAGCTCTCTTTGCTTTGTAAACTCTCTCATCATGCTTAACACACCACCATAATTATGTATATAACCTATAATATTGATAACCCTTTCCAAAGTCTTTGAAACTTTGGGTATCTTCCCAATATCTTCCAACATAAGGTTAATGCAATAGGCTGCACATGGAGTCCAATACAAATGAGGCCTGTTTACCTCTAATAACTTACCAGCCAACTTAAAGTTAGACCCATTATTTATTATTACTTTCACAATGTTATATTCTCCAATTTGCTCCACAAAATCATCAAGCATCTTAAATGTATTCTCACTAGTTTTTACAATTGATGACATCTATTGACTTCACAAACATAGTTCCTATATGATAATTAACCAAAAAATTAATTAAACTTTTATTAGTTCTACTTGACCACCCATCTGACATTATGGAACACTTATACATTGCCTATGCATCTTTATGATTCTTTAATAAATCATTTGTATAAGCTGCCTCATTCTTCAAAGTTGGGACGCTCAATTTATGATATCTAGGAGGCTTCAAATTTGGGCCATACTCTCTAATAGCTTTGACCATCTAGTTAAATGAATCCATACGGGCAGTATTAATATATTGACAAGCCATGGCTCTTTTCTTTTTATTAAAGGAATCATTTATGTTGGTTTGTTTGAGTCTACCTTACTTCTTAAGTTCAACAACCACTTCAAGTTTATATGTCACAAAGGAGTCCATTAGACCTATTTGCTTCTTTTTCACTAATCTACCATTGTTTTCAATATCAATTTTATCTTTATTGGCCCTCTTTCCACTCAAATTGATTTCTTCTTCCTTATCACCTTCTATTTCAATCATATTATCAAGATCATCAAAATAAACAGCTTATCATAATTTATTTTTTCTTGCTTTTTTCCTCTCATAAACTGCTCTAATCCCTAACATGATCAGGACACTTAAGACATTTTTTTGCATTCCTATTTCCTCCAATTTGATGCAATTTGGCTCTATATATCCCACCCTTAGTAGTTTTGTCACAATACATGCATGCCATAGAAGAAGGGTCTTTAAGAAATTATATTTCCAATTGGGATATTTTTTGTTATTGCCTCTTGATTATCCAATATTACTATGATCATATGCCATTTTGTACATAAATGCATATTAAAAAATAAAAATGAGAATACAACAAATAATATTTAAGGATTTAGTAAAAAAATTTAGTTATCTAGGCAAATTTGGCTTGATTTCTTATTTAAAAAAATTGAAATAGATTTTGTTATAAAAGAATGAAAAAAATTCTACTTAAAATAAAAGAATTGAAAATGATTTAGTTTAAAATAAAAAAGAGAAAGAATTAATTAAGGAAAGCAAGTTAATCACATAAGGGTGTGAAAAGTGTAGGGAACAAAGTATAGGAAAAATAAAATTATAATAATAAAATAATAATTATTAGAAAGAAATAAAGTAAAATTATAATAATTAAATAATAGTTGAACTAAAGAAAAAGTAGTTTACTATAGGAGTAAAAAAATAGTTTTATAAGTCAGTGATGGGAAAAAAAATAGTTTTATAAGTCAGTGATGAGAAAGAGATGACGGGCAGATGATATTATTGTTGTACAAAATTTAAAAAGAAAAAAAAAAGGAAAAAATTAAACAGTGAGTGGAGAAAAGATAACAAAAATAAAATAAAAAACACCTAGTATGTGATGGGTCCCACATAATTTTGTTATGGTTTCAATTTCTCTTACTTTGCAGCAATTTTCTTCCTCACCATTAAGGAAGGAAAAAGAAAAATAAGGGAAAATTGAGATATGATGTGACTATCGCGCCCCAAATCTAGGGGTCATGATTGGTGTGAAGTTAAAATTGTGGCTTCAACTTCACTAACCTGCATGTATATTTATTTAATAAAATATAAATTTTCAAGTAAGTGGATACGAAAAACAATTAAATAAATTATTTCAAAATAATTTCAATATATAACTTATAACTTGTTGAATATAATATATTAATTAGTTTATAATATATCAAATTCAAATGTTTAAAATAATTAAATTAGAGTCAAAATCTACAAGGATCATTTATTAAAAATAAGAAAATAAATCTAGTGAAATATAATTAATACTCAAAGGAATATGATTATGGACCTCAATAGCTCGACTTGGAGAAATAAGTAGCCTTATTTGATATTACATAAGACCTGCAAATTGAGTTGTAAATGAGTGAGCATAACCACAACTAAGTAAAAAATTATACAAGACACAAAACATCCAAACCTCTTATAAATTTTATGTAAAATAATAATTAAATAAATAATAATACATAACCACATCACATGATCAAGTTCAAGTAAACATCATAAATCACTTTACAAGTATAAATTAAATAGATTAAGAATAATAATTAATTTCACAAAATCACACATACATGGAAGACTAAAACAGAACTAAACAAGTAATGCATTATAACATATAGGATTTGGCAACCAACATTTAACATATAGGGCTTGGTAGCCAACATTTACATATACAATTGAGGTCACAGTAGCATATTCACCTAATCATCCTCCACATGCCTATATCCATATACACATATACATATAACTCAAGTACACCATGAGATTTAAGTCCTTCTCTTTCTCCAACACAACACATAACAACTATCACATTACACTTAACAAATAATTGTCAATAAATTCACTAAGCACAAATATATACATATAACACATGCAATTGTACCCCAACTTCTAGACACATAACATGCATATAAATTTAATTGTACAGTCAATCATTTATTTTCAATTTATGTATACTCATTTAATCTCACATCTGAATATAAGTACCAATGTGAAACTCAAAAAAGATTCACGATTGATAACACCATTTATATCATCAGATAATTACATTTAATGATATGTAATTAACACAGAAAATTTTAATTAAAATTATTATTCTAAATAAATAAATATTAATATATTCTTAGTTTGAAATTAACTAATACATATTATTTATAACTTGTAACCTAAGTTATAATTTTATTCCTATAATTATTAACCACAAAATATTTCATTATAACACCTCCAGAATAGATTAAATCTCAATATAAATAACTCATATAGAAATTATAAATAATTCAACATAATTGTCAATAAACCTCTATATTTAATCCAATAACATTTGTCCATCATATATTCAATACCATAAGTTGTTTTAATTATTAGTCCACACCGAATATCATATAAACTTCATCAAGATAGTATTCTGAATTCTCTAAAAATTATATGTCACTCCAAATATATCTCAGATACTTCATGTAAAATTTTAGATACAAATAAAATTATTTACTATTTTTAATTAGAACCTCAAATAGATTATCTTATTTGAAAGTCTTTATAGGACAACAGATAAATATTGATCTTAAGCTAATATATCCAGTTGTTCTAAAATTCTGAGAAAAAATATATGTTATAATAAACATATCAAAGATACTCTATATAAAATTTAAGATAAAAGTGACACTATTTATTATTTAAAATTATAACCTCAAATAGAGTATCATGCTTAAAAACTCCTACAGTAAACCAATCACAAATAACCCTTAAAGTGATGTATTAAATACTCCAAAGTTATAAAAATTTTATATCTCAAACAAGATATATCTAAAATACTCTACATAAAATTTGACATCAAAATAATATCATTTACTATTTTAAAATGATTATTTTCTAGGGTTATATCGCATAGATATATTATTAATCAATTTGTAAAAATATCTCTATAAGTATATTTTTCATCATTGGATCAATCTCAAATTTGAAAATATAAAACTAGACACTCAAATCACCAACATATAAAAAGGTCAATGTTGAATGTTAAGTATAATTCCAAACATAAAATTTCTAAATTTGAACTAAAAATTTGTATCTAAAAAACTCCTATCATAAAATACATTTATATAAACCATTAAATTATTTATGTTTGCTCCTATAAATGATCAAATCTCTATCATATATTAAAGTTGTAAATTTAAAATTAAATATTTATACTTTAATTAAACTCCAATGAAAAATCTCAAATTTTGAATAAAATCCTCAAATTTCCAGTAATTAAACTAATAATTCCACTTAATTCAATTCAATCAAAATTAAACTGCAAAAATCTAAAATAATATATAATAGATGTGAATATAAATTAGATAAGCTTACCTGTAAACAAAAATTCCCAACAAATTTATGAAAAACTTCAATAAAATCACCAATGAGCATGCCACATAATTTTTTTTTCTCGTTTTCTTTTTCTTCTCCCTCTTCTTTTTTGTTTCTTTCTTTGTTTTATTCTCTCTTTGTCTTTGTGCGGCTCCAACCTTCATTCCCATTAGACTTGGCATATATACATATGTATATATAACTTAACCTAATCAAATTACCATTTAATCCTTATAGTTCCACTTAGTTTTTAATTTACTTCATTCCTCAAATTAACTAATATTTAATCTATAAAATCAAATTAACATTCAATCGTAAATAATAAATTTGATAATAAGTTTTAATAATTATGTTCTATAATAAATCATTTAAAAATAATTAATTAATATTAATTACTCAATAAAATCGTCCTTTATTATAAAATTACTTAAATATCCTCAAACTAAATATATATCAATATTACATTCAGACTGATCACTAACACTTCTAGATACCACATATCATATTTAAATTCCCAAATTATACTTCTAACTCAATTATAAGTCCAAATAAATTAGAAAAAATGCCCTTAATATCTAAATCACTAAAATTATCCTCATAAAAAAGTCTGGGATGTTACAGTGATAGTGTTTTTTTTTAGGTTTTTCTTAATATCTAAGTGAATGGTGGGGCTAGCTATTTTGATTTTTTAAATAAACTAATAGTTTATTATTGAAGTATGGTGGTAAACAAAAAAAAAAACATATTGGAGTCCACTTTTATTACTGCAGCACGGTAAATAAAAAAAAAAATCATTGTAGCTCACTTTTTGTGCTTTTGCCCAAACAAAGCCTCGCTTTAAGTGGTTTAAACGAGTGCTTGAGTGAAATATATACATGATAAAGCGTTAAACCTAATTTGCACTTCACTTTTGCACTTTAGTGTGCATTTCAAGCAATTTTGACAACATTGGTCAAACCCAAATATAAATTTGACAAACATTGAGATCAACGTTGGAGCATTCCCTACTTGTGATAAATTGGAGCCCTGGTGTAGTGAGAAATATGAAAGGGTGTATTCTCCAAAAGCAATGCGCCATGTCAACATTCAAATGTGGGGCTAAATATGCAAGGTTCTCGCATCATGGGCACATTTGGGTAAAAAAAGCTAGCCCATAATAGTAGAAGTAATAATAGTAATGGTAACATTAGTAGTAGCTCGGGTAGCATATGTAGCAGAAGGAGTCGACACCATTATAAGAGGAGGCAAAGATAGGAACGAGTAAAGATTAAAATTAAGATGGGTACATGGAATATACAATTTCTTATAAGTAGGCTAATGAAACTAGTGGACACTATGGAAAGGAGGAAGGTGAACATTGTATGTATTCATAAGACTAAATGGGGAGGAGAGAAAAGTAAGGAAGTCGAAAAAGGGTACAAGTTGTGGTACACAGGAAAAAAGAGAAATACAAATGGAGTAGGCATTATTATAGATAAATTACTAAGGGGTGTTATAATATAAATGAGATGAGTGGGGACAGGATCATTGTAGCTAAACTAGTTTCAGATGGTAAGGTAATTAATGTGGTTAGCACGTGTACACCATAAGTTACTTTAGATAGTGAGTGCAAACAAAGATTTTAGGAAAATATGGATGATATCATGCAAAACATACCCAATGAAGAGTATATCTTCATTGGTAGGGACTTGAATGGCCATGTAAGTTGAGATCAAACTGGTTTTAAGGAAGTATATGAAGGGTGCAACTTTGGGAGCAGAAATGAGAAGGGAAAAAACATTTTTAACTTTGTAACAACTTATAACCTAATATTGGTTAATACCTATTTTCTTAAAATGGAATCTCATTTAGTAACCCTTAAAAGTAGATGCAACAATGTTGCCTAGGCCACCAAGAAGGGGAGTTGAATTGGTGTTCAATTAAAAAATAAAATGAGGGATAAGGTGTTTAAGAAGATGAGTAGAAGAAGAGAATAATAGACACAATAGTTTATAGTGGTTCGACTGTTAACCAACCCTGCATCTACTCCTCAATTCTCTACAATTAGGTGTTTCACTAAACTCAATAGGTGCTTCCAAGCTCACAACAAACTTTTACAACTTGTGTTTTTTAGGTTCACACAAAAACCTCTTACCAGTGTTTCCAAGGTTCACACTTAAAACCTCTCACAAATGTTTTTAAGGCTCACACTAAAACCTCTTACAAGTGTTTTCAAGGCTCACGCTAAAACCTCTTACAATGGTGTTTATTGCTTACACCAAACAATCACTAAAACATAAATAAGAATTGAAAGAATGAGTGTCAAATTTGCAAGTGTTTGGTTATAAATTAATGAATTCTCTTACATTTACATCTGTTTAGTAGAGTATTTATAGCTCATATCCACCAGAGAAATGTTAGACTAAAACTATCAATAAATCTTAAAGATGTGCTAGGCAGATTCAACATTAAATGTTTGTCAGGTTGAAGTCGCGGTCACTACTAATTTTTTACTATCGTGAATTTTCAATTTCCGTAAAGGAACACCATTTGTGTCAAATAGCTAGTCCACGTGTCAACTTTTTATTGGTCATCTAGGAAAACATAGCCATTGTGTTCTAACCACTCTCAAAAGTCATGGTTGTGAGATATCAATGCCTTGAGCGCAATTGAGACCGTGAATTCCTCTGTTTGAAGAGGAAACTTCAACTGCTTGAGTTGCAATCGTGAATAAACTTTTGCCCTCACGATTTTTAATCTTCAACGGACACCTAGGACACTTGAGAAGCTGTGGTTGTGGCTTTGATTCCCTCCATTATCATTATGAAAGTCACGGTCGAGACTAAGGTGTGCCACACACCGCGAGTTCTTCTGTGACTAATGCTTTGCCAACTTTGGGTATATTACGATAGCAACATTGTTCATGAATTCCTCTAGCCTAGCTTCATCCTTCCTTGTGACTGATTCATGGTTGCGATTTATAATACATGCATCGCGAATTAGAGTGAACTTTACAAGGTTGGAGATTTGAACTCCATCCAACTTTTAATGACAAAATGTAACTTATAATCTGCAAAACAACACTTAATGAAAGCATTAGAATTGATCAAACTTTATTGTCAAGATTAAAAGAGGTTTATGACTTAGGTTAAATCAACTTAGTCCAACAAACAAAAACCAAATTGACTTCTTTCTCACAAGAAAATCAATTCAAGCCTTGTGTAAGTATTACAAAGTTGTTCTAGGTAAAGGTTAATAGCTTAACATAGGTTATTAGTAATGGATATCAAGAGAAAGTCGTAGTCTAGAAGACCATCCTAAAATGCTTTTATTAGGATCAAATGATAGGAGCTAAAGGGGAGAAGTATGAGAAATTTAGGAAGGAGTTGAGAAATATAGGAACATGGGATCCAAATATGAAACCTTTCTCATCTAAATTGTTCCTAAACACCCATTTACAACCTATAATTGGGTGTTCTTTAGGCCTAGGGACAAGTTTCCATACATTGTTTCTCTCAAATTGGTCGAGTTCCTTTTATATGGTACTCACCTAACTTTCATCATCAAGAGCCTCATTAATGAATTTTGGCTCGAGTTGAGAAACAAAAGCAAGATTATTATTTAAAAGATTAAGTTGAGATCTAGTACTTACGCCCTTAGAGGTATCACCAATAATCAAATCTTTAGGGTGATCCTTGGAGAATCTCTCATCCTTGGGTAGATCTTGACTTGGCTCAACTTCTTATTGATGTTGTGGTTCCTCATCTACTCTTGATGATTCACCTTCTTCCTTATCTTTATCCTCTTTTCTTGTAGTGTTTTTCAACTTCAATTTTCCAATGTCACCTACAAGATCATCAACAAAAATACATTTCCCAATATTAAGTTTACTAGATTCATCAAAAATAACATTCGTAAACTCTTCAACTACCATATAACTCTTATTAAAGACTCTATAAGCTTTGCTAGAAGTGGAATAACCTAAAAATATACTTTCATTAGTCTTCGAATCAAATTTCCCAAGATTATCCTTGATATTCAATATATAGCACTTGCAACCAAATATTCTTAGGTATGATATCTTGGGTTTTCTACCATTCCATAGCTCATATGATGTTTTATTGAGAATAGATCTTTTAAAAACTTTATTTGCAATATAACACGAAGTATTAATGGCTTCGGCCCAAAAGTAATTCGGTAAAGAATACTCATTAAGCATGGTTGTAGCCATTTTTACTAGTGTTCTATTTTTCCTCTCTATAACACCATTTTGTTATGGTGTTCTAAGAGTTGAAAAGTTGTGAAAAACTTCATTCTCCAAATAATAAGTTTCAAAAGACTCATTTTGAAATTCCTTTCCATGATCACTTCTTATAGAAGAAATGAAGTAACCCTTTTCATTTTGAATTCTTTTTGCAAAGCTTTTGAAAGGATCAAAAGTGTCATTCTTATGAGCTAGAAAGGACACCTAAGTAAACCTAGAGTAATCATCAACTAAGAATAGTGTATAATGTTTTCCACCTAAGCTAGCACTTCTAGTATGTCCTATTAAGTCCATATGAATTAGTTAAAGGGGGTCTAGATGAACTTACAACATTTTTAGCTTTGTAGGAGGCTTGATGTTGCTTCCCTATTTGGCAAGGACCACATGTCTTGTCTTTAGTGAAGCTTAGCTTGGGAAGGCCTTCCATTAGCTTTCCTTTTGATAGGCTTCGTAGTAGATATATGTTTGCATGTCTAAGCCTTCTATGCCATAAACAAGCCTCATTACTAAAAGACATAAGACACTTGAAAGATTGGTTAGCCACATTATTTAAGTCAATTGAGTAGGTATTACCTTTCCTTTCACCCTTGAAAAAAACCTCATCATCCACTAATGTGGTGACTCGACATTCTCTAGGATCAAAGATGACTTTATTACCTTTGTCACACAATTGACTTATACTCAACAAATTATGTTGTAAGCCATTAACTAATAAACCGTCATCAATTAAAGAACAACCATTCTTACCAATGGTTCCAATGCCAATTACCTTATCCTTGACATTATTACCAAATGTGACATTTCTACCTTTTTTTTCTTTTAATGTCATGAATAGATTCCTATTGCCCGACATATGGTTAGAGCATCTACTATTCACATGGCAATTGCTTGATTTATTAGTGGTTGCTGCAAATCCCTACATAATACAAGTAAATCACTTTTTCTTAGGTACCCAAGCATACATGGGTCCTAGAAGGTTAGGAGTTCAAGGGTCCTCTAATTTAAGATGAGCCTTCCTAATATAACAATGAATATTAATGTGCCCATATTTCATGCAATAGTGACATTAGAGTTTAGACTTGTAACTTTTTCTCCTATACACAAAGTTAGTATAAGTAGGAGGCCTTCTCATACTTTGGTTATGTAGGTCCATGCAAGTGCATGAGTGATGAGGAGCAGTAGAGAATTGTTTATGTTTATGTGTGTGAGCATGTTTATTGTTTACATGTAAGCATGATTGGCCTTTATTGAAGTAGGCCTTGAGCCATTTTGTGCTTTCCCTTTGCCTTTAGGCATTAGGAATTTAGTGCTTAGAGCACTTTTCTTTCTCATAACCTTAACATTTGAGGTTTAAAGTTTTGATGCTTTAATGAATATAGTAGGTGATGATATGGATGAGGAGGCTCCATTAAAGCCTAATCATGTCTAATTAAGGGTGGCGTTTGTGATACTATTAGGGTATCTAAAACTTCCCTTCCCTTATGAAATTTAGAGATTGAGCTTCTAAGCTCAATGATTTCTTCTTTTGGGAAGTCATTCTCTTTTCTCAAAGAAACTAATGATGAAGATGATTTGGAAAGATTTTTCATAGATTTTTTGAGTTGTTCATTTGAAGTTCTCAATTCACTGACAACATCATTAAGGGATTTGTATCATCCTATAATTTTGAGCATTTTCTCTTGTAAGATTTGATTTGTGACTTATACTTGTCACATCTCATAGTGAGAGCTTCTAGAAGCTCTTCATCTACATCATCTAAGTT
>CATIWR010236968.1:0-28652 GCA_949677035.1 Omphalea diandra | reverse complement strand
AGACCTTTCTAACCAGAACCCCTACACCATAATTATAATCTAATATCGTGTTTAATTCAGTTATAATTTAAAATTTATTCCATTTATAAATAAATTTTTTATAAAATTGACTTGTTAATATATTTTTATATTTAAGATATTATAAAATAAAATAAAATTTATTTCAAATAAAATAAATATTGTATTTAGTTTAAATACAGAATTTAATAAAATATTTTATTTTATAAATATATTTTTATGTTATTTTTAAAAATTAGTACAATATAACAAAACACAAAAAAAAAAAGAAAAGAAGGAAAGTAGAGAATGAATGTAAAAAGAAAAGAAAGAGAGTGAAAAAAATAAAGGAGAAAAGAGATAGTGAAGTTATATATATATATATATATATATATATATTAACTAAGAACGTTTTTAGCTTAATGAAAAAATTTGACAAAATTTGATTCAATGAATTTGATATAATTATAATTATATTTTAATTAAGAGTGTTATTAAATTTGATAAAATTTATTTTTATTATAATTAATTTTAAAAAATCAATGAAATTGAATTTCCAATGAATTTGTATTTAAATTAAATATATAAAATATACATTTGTAATTAAATTCCATAAAAATTATAAATCTTATATATACCAAACAGATATGTGAAACATAAATTTAGTTATATATTTATATCAAACTCATTGTGAAAGATTGATGTTCTTCAACGATCAGTGATGGACAAAAGAACCTGAACAACCAGGAGAATTGAAAATCCAATCTCCCTTAGCAATTAGGGATTTTAAAAAACAGACCCATAGCTCTCAAAATTTAGGTTTCGTAAATCTCAATCAGAGAGATTTTTTCACGTTTGCAATTAGTCTTCACCAAAAATATAAGCTTTATAATCTCAACACTTGCAAAAATGTATCCATCTTCACTTGTTAAAAGTTATACGCTAGAAAGATTTCAGTGCTTGTTTATAAAATGTTAGAAATAAGAGTTAAGAATACCAATGCTTTCACATGGTGAAATCAGTGAATCGAAGTCATTTGATTGCTCATGGTGAAATTGCTAGAAAATTTAAATGGAAAAGCGAAACACCTCTAGGCACCAATCCTACCACAAATAAACCAAAACCTCACTTGGCTCTAATGCATTAAAATCAAAGCACAAACAACAATTTTCACATAACTACAAAGGCAATGTGGCAACAAACATCTCACCTTATTAAGCCACCTTTTTTTTTATTGTTATTTCCAGTTTATTTTGTTTCCGCACTTCAAAGATACCATGAAACTTGTTTCTCATGCAAGGCCCTTACTCACCATCTCATGCGTTACGTGTCACGACCCTGCACCTCCTTCTCTTCTTTAAAACACCCATTCCCTACCGACCTCAAGCACTTGCCTTTGTCCCGTTTTTATTTTCTTTGTAATCATCTCCGATCTTTAAGTATCTTCAATGGGAGACCGTTCACAGCCCCACCAGGTTCAAGTACACCGCTATGAAGCTGGTTTCAAAGGTCAACAAAAGGGCCCATCAGCCTCTAAAGTCCTAGCAGTGATTACGCTTCTCCCTGTAGGCGGTGGTCTTGTTGCACTTGCAGGTATAACCCTAGTAGGTACCCTCATGGGCCTAGCCATTACCACCCCACTTTTCATCCTCTTCAGCCCTATTCTTGTTCCTGCTGCCATTGTCATTGGCCTTGCAGTTATGGCATTCTTGGCTTCTGGGGCTTTTGGGGTTACTGGGCTTACATCGCTTTCGTGGGTAATGAAGTACCTCCGGCAGGCCACCCAGGCGATGCCAGAGCAGCTGGATCAGGCAAAGCGGCGCATGCAGGACATGGCAGGGTATGTGGGACAGAAGACTAAGGAAATGGGCCAAGAAATCCAGAGGAAGGCACATGAAGGGAAATGATGGAGGCATGCCGTTGGTTTTTACTTTGTAAGGTTTAAAATTAAAAGGGCTGAGTTTTTAAGGAGTGCTTTTTGTTGTATGGGTTTGTTACAAGGTAGATGCACTTGGTCCATGGGCCCTTCTTTGTTGTATTTGCGGTTTTCTTTTGTCTTCTGGGTCCAATTGTTAAGTTTCCATGTATCATCTTGTACGTTTCATCTATGGAGTTCAGTTGCATAAGAATAGGAATAAGAAGAACCAACCCTATTTTGCCATTTCTCTATATACATAGAAACTAAAACACAATAATTCAACAAGCAAAAGTACTGGCTAAGACGTTTTTTTCTTTAAACAAAAATTTTAAAAAAATAGTAAAACTTGTTATTTTACAAAACAAAATAAGGCCAATTCAAGAAGCACACCAGAAATTTGCCCCCACAATGTTTCAAGTTCATTACCAGCAAAGCAGATGATAAAGAAATAGATAAAGAAAGACCTCGTTTTCGTCATTGAGGAATATGCTCGGGTTGAGCTACGCCTTCAGCCTCCACAGTTCGAGTTTCTGCCGATGACTTTGAATTGTTGGGTATCCAAAATGTAAGAACTGTGGATGCAGCAACAAACATAGCCCGACGAGGAGCCCATTTCAAGCACGATGAGATGCCTATGTGGCTGTTCCAGCTTGCCACCTGCGAAACAGAAGACACCGGTGATGAATTGAAAATTGTCTATTGGCGAAGGAAATTTTCTCGTAAGCCTTCTGGGTTCAATATAACACGTCCTTCCATAGAAAGAAAAGGCAAAATTGTTTTCTGTACGTCGGATACGATTAGAGGGAATATTAGAGGGGATATAATTGTAAGATAATCCTCGTCTTCGTGCGAATTCTATCCCGAATCGACTACTGAGATGTTAGTTAATTGAATGGTAAGGTGGAAAAAACATTTACTACACGCGTATAACCGCACCTAGTGTCTTAACACTAAATGCTGGTTCATAATTTTTGCCTCCATAACATGGAAATATACAAGTCTCTCAATTGATGATTTACACCTCACATCTTAGTATATTTCGATTTTTTGTTAAGAGGAAGTGTTATCCTATTGTAAGGCCACATCCCGCTCATCTTCTTCCGAAGCAAAAGATATTAAGAAATGGTTGTGCCATAGAATTGAACTGACAAAAAAACCTCCATGAAGAAAAGATTAGCATAATTGATACCTCATTTCGCATGTTGATATTCCAGGCATGCAGCGTTCCATCTCCTGAGCCTGTAATAAAGAAAGAGCAAAGTTTTGATGAGATATATGATACATGAAGACAATTAAAAAGTAGATCTGTGTAGAACGACTCATCATATTTACAAAAGCTAAATGGCAATTTATTGGATGATAAACCATTCACGAGTTATATCATGATTTACCAACAAGCAAAAAACAGATTGTATTGAGATTTACGCTAATATCAACTCATGATGGCTAAATTTATGCTAATATCAACTCATGATTGCTAAAAGCTACGACGAGAAAATGAGACATACAGTCGCACACAGCATTAAAACTAATTCATGGTCATGAATTACAACTTGATAAAAAAGGTAGATCACTTGGACATGTTAGCCACTAAGTTCCACCACTTTAAACACAAGAAGTTAACATAGAATCTTTTATGGCTTACAGCAGATAAGAAATGTTAGATTGTCTGTGAGGCACTATATCATCTTTCATCTATAGCAGCTCTTTCCATGGCATATCAGGTTTGCATGCTTAACATCCTTAGGATCCATTTGGTACTATCCCTGAATTTCAGAAATTCCTAAAATATCAGTCAAATCAGGGTATCTTATTAAGAAACTCATACCATCGCTGTTTTACATCCATTTGCACACCAAGAAGTTTCTCAAGCAATGATATCGAAATGGTTTGGGCATCTTACTAAGTGAACATGCCATTCATAACATAACCATCACCGATAACAGTGATAGTTCATATGTATTAGTCAATGTACTTTGAAAAGAAAGTTCTCATTCAATTTAGCAATTGGGCATTGCGGTATTTCAAATTTTTCAATAGACCACTTTTCTTACTCATGCTTCAAATCTTTTCCCTATGGCAACAAAAAAATTTCAAATCTTCCATGATAATCATTAAGTGTAAATTGTAAGTTGACAACAACAAAGTGAAAGATTATGTGATTGTTGATTGACTTAAAGACAGAAAAGGTCTGGACAGTAGGGTCACAGGTCACAAAATAAAAGCATATATTGAAACTGAAAGGCAACTTATATAATGAATGATTCAACTCATAATAAATGTGAATTTGCATTCACATGTAAATCAATCTAATTGATGGCAATGGCATTTGGCAATGAATATTATTTAAATTTTCATACATGCAAAGGAAATGAGAACAAATGAAAATTTTGAATATAAACTAAACAAATATTTATTTCAAGTTAACTGAATATGAATTAAGTACCTGACACAACATATTGGCCATCCGGGGTAAAAGTTGCCTCTATAGTGGTATTTGGTGATGGTTCCAAACTGAAACCACATCGCTGCACAAGGGAAAGTGTTAAACAAATCACTTCATGCATGCAATTATGCATCAAACAGTATGCTAACTTACAACCAGTCTACAAGACACCGGAAAGGAAGTAAAAACACACTAATACATGCATATATGTTTATGATATTATTTTATTACAAAAAGGCACTGTACTTACGAACCTAACACTGAACTACCCAAACCCATGAAGTGGGAACTAACCTTCTCTCCTGCATATGCGTCAAGAACATAGATATTGTTACTTGTGGTTGTCAATAGCATTGATTTTCCATCATTGCTGAATTTAATATCACAAACTTCAGCTGTGTCTCCACCAACTAAAAAGGTGTCAAAGGGACCCTACAATTGTAGCCATAAGTCAAACTCAGAAGATTTATAAATAGTAATGCAAGAAGAGAGTCAGTGTTTAACAGGAAAGAACCTTGTCATAGGATCGTGAATCAAACAATTTAATAGCACCTCCTTCCATTGCCACAGCAAAGACAAGGCCTTGCTGGTCATATGCAACAGTAGGTCTACCTCGTAGTCGCAAAATTCCCTGAAAACTATAACAGTAAGCATAAATCACAATCATGAAGAAAGAAGAAAATTATGAACCTATGTGCGATCTCAACTGCTATTGATAATGCACCCATTTGAAACAACTTCTCTACTTTGATCAAACTTCACTTGAAAATTCGTGAAAATTAGAAACCAACCTGACAAGCATTTACACGAAGATCCCATATTCTGACGCTGTGATCTAGAGAACCAGACATGAAACTATCATTGATTGGAGACATACAAAGGGAAACAACTCTACAACAACAAATGTAATAAAAGCTGTCAACATTTCATTCGGGACAAAATTAAAAATAATGAGTAAGAAAAGCAAAAATCTTCATGTTTTGTGAGGAGAAGGAAGGAAAGGGAGACATCCGTCTAAACTATCCTAACAATGTGGAGGTGCTGCCAATATGTACATAACAAAAGATAAACTGTTAATAATTAGCCCATGCGCCCATATTTTGCTACAATACATACACAACTCATTCATCAATCAGGATCTGTCACACAAATACAAATGTTTCAAACAAACTTCCGAATTGAAATGAACTTGTGTGCACAAAGTGTGAACTATTTTATAAATATCACTTCACAATGTTTTAAACAAACTTCCAAATTGAAATGGACTTGTGTGCACAAAGTGTGAACTATTTTATAAATATCACTTCTCCCCAAAGGTATTCACTTAAATACGACATGCTCCAATCAAATTTGCTTATTAACAAAGCACCAATAAGCAATGGATGCAATACAATACCTATCTTTATGCCCTTTGAAGTAACGAAGACACCTATTATCATACATTGATAGATACCGTAATGACTCTGCAAAAAAAAGAAGAAGAAGAAAAAGAAAACATGCTACCTCACTTCGCATACACAATAATGGAATCAAATAGATTGCATAATTCAAACCATGTATAGAAAACTGACCTCCACTAGAATCCAAATTGTACTTTGATGAACAAACAACAGAGCTAGGGTGATGCGTAAAGCATATGCGATCAGCACCGTGTTTCTTGTGATACGTCGTCTTCAGCAACCTGAAATTTCAGTATACACTTAATGACCCACATTTATTTTATTGTCATAAACACAATCAAGAATACTTCAGATAAAATCTCAGAATAGTGTAAATTAAATTTAAAAAAAATAAAGAGATTAAAAGGGGAAAAAAAACTCACGTAGCACTTGCAATGTCATAAAGGCGAACGGAATCATCGTCACTAGCCGTCACCAACAAATCGTCTTGTCGATGAAAATCAACTGAATTTATCTTCCCAACCTGAAAATTGACACGATGTAAGACCAAAGCATAATTGTCTTTCAGTTGATGGAGTGGAAAGGGAAAAAGGACACTTACAAAATCTGAGAAAACGGCCCCAACGGACATGCTGCGCACTATATCATCGTCGAGCTCGGTGAGCGACATCGTTGCCTGCCGTGGTGGTAGATGATGTTCAGGAATATGGGAAGACTAAGAGGGAAACAATCTCCGCACGGTATCGATGGTTCAGGTTCTGTGTACTGTTGTAGGGGTAAGCCAAAAGAATCCGAAAAACCGAGCCAAACAGAAACTGACCGAAATGACCCAAAAACTAGCATCGTTAGTTCGGCCGGTTAAAGTCTTTTAGATTTTTTTTTTTTTTTAATACTTTTGTTTATGAAAACGTACCCAGAATATTTTCGATTCATCGATTTAACATTGTAGCAGTGTCAAAATAGGTCATCATGCATGAACTAAATTTACCAAATACATAAAATTAACGAATTATAATTGAATTTAAATAAGTTCTTATTATAAATATATTGCTTATGACATGATTTGAAACGAGTCATGTAATGAGTTGACACGCAATTTTTATTATAATCTGTTTAATTTTATGTTTTGTGTCAATCTAACACAATTCACTTATAATTTACATAATTTATTTATAATATTAAGATTACAATGGTCAGATTTTTTATATGTTTATATTTATTACAAAAAAATTAAATGATATTTATTTAAAATTTTATGTGTATGTTTATTATAGTAATATTTGAATTTTAGTATTGAATTAATCTTTATTTAGATTTTTTATTAAAATTTGCTTTGAGTATGGAAAAATATATGATTATTAATAATGTTTCAATTGATTTGAATAAAAATATAATATTCTTTAGTTATAAATTTATATAGGTTAAATAGATCGTGTTAATTAGGGTTGTAAATGAGTTGAGGCAAGTCGAGTATTTAAAAATCATTTAATGAACGAGCTTAGTTCGAATCAAGTATCATCAAAATTGTATAAAACTCGTGAATTTAATGAGCTTAATCAACCTAAAATTTTTTATTATAATTAAATTATTAATAATTTTTTAAAAAATAAGATTTCTATTTTAAAAATTAATATATTTATTAATATTTAGATAAAAATTAAAAATTAGATATTACATTATAAATGTAAATTACAATATGAAATATATACTATTTGCTATATATTTTTAATTAATATATTTTTAAAAATATTTTTATACATATTATAAATAAAAATATATAATTACATTTTATTATCAAGTTGGTTTATGAGTTTACGAGTCAAGTACTAATAAGTTTGAGATTGGCTCGTTAAATCAACGAGTCGAGTTCGAGTTTAATTTTAAAGCTCTTTTAATAAACTAGCCGAGTTTGAATCGATTTTTATCGAGCTGAGTTTCGAGTAGTTTGCAAGCAGATTTAGTTCATTTATACCTCTAATGTTGATTATATTACCCACATATGATCCAATTAAGTAAACTGATTATACGTATTATGTAACTCATTTAAATTTAATGTCATATTAAGATTAAAATATGATTCATAAATGAATTGTATTCATATTAACTCTAATCGTGTCATTTGAGTAAGTTGATAGGATACAAACATGATTTGTCAACTCGTTTTGACACCCCATTTATTAGAGGTGATAAATCACAAATGATTGGACATGAGTAGAATGATAAATAATCTATTCATCCATTTTTATGATTCATTTGGTTTATATATATATATATATATATATATATATATATAATACATTAATTATTTTATAATTATTTTATTAAAATAAAAATTTATTTATAATCATAAAAAAATACATATTAATAAAGTTATTATTAAATTTAAAAAATTATATTAATTATGATATTATAATATAATACCAATATAAGATTACAATATTACATATTATATAAATCCTAATCAATCCATTCACCCTAACACATTAATTATCGCAGTGCAAACCCAACTCCTTTCCTCATTACATGTAAAACTCCTTGTACATTTCTCTTTATGCATAAAGAGTTAAAATACTATTTTACATTGACAACGCAAAACATATAATTTAACAAGTTTAGTCAATAACAAAAATAACAAAATATTACTATATATTAATTCCCTAGGAACAATATATATTTTGAAAATCATATCAGATTGGTTAGTCAAATGGAACAATATAACATAATATCTATGTTTTACAAATCCGACTAGACCGATCAGTCAGATTGATAAATCGAAAATCAAATTAGTAACCAATTCAATTTAGTTCATAATGATTTTTAATAGTATTTTTTATTTTTAATTATTATAAATATATTCATATATTTTTTATTTTTTAAAGCTATTTCAATGATATTTTTTGAATTTTATTTATTATTTTAATTAAATTGATCAATTGAACTGATAAAAGGTGGACACTGTTCAATTCAAACTAAAAAACTGAACTGAATCATGCTAATTCAGAAATTCAATTGATCTATTTGATAAATTGGTTCAGTTCTATTTAAGTTTTTAGAAAATTTGGCTATTTTGATTCAATTCGATTTTCAAGTTTAAAAATTTCAGAAAAATCAAATCGAACTGAATTTTTATATCTCAAATTTTTAGTTTATTTTTAAGATGAAAATTTATTTTTAAATAATATTTTATTTTATTTTTGCCAATTTGTATTTTCAAATAATAATTTTAAAGAAATAGTTTTATAATAAAAATTCAATAAAATTTAGTCTAATTGAATGTTAAAGAAAAAAAGTCAATGATATTAGGCCTTAAAATAGCACAAATCAAAAAATTAAATCAAATTAAAATATTTTGGTTTAATTTGATTCATTGTTAAATATTATTTGATTATGTTCAATTTATAAAATATAAATTTTCATTTTTATTTCAATCGGTTTGGTTTGATTCAGTTCAATTTGAACTGAATGTTTATCCTTAGACTGATTGAACTAAAAATAAATTAGCTGACTAATTCATTTACTAGTCCGATTTTAAAGATATTGCATAATATGATATAGAATACTCATACAACACCAATGCTCACTAAAACTGAGAAAGAAATTTCAAATAAAAAATAAACTTAGTTAAATTAAACCTCCAGACCGTAATAAGTCAAGATTTTTGAATTTGCTATAAAAATGAAAATAGATTTCTAGAAATCATAATCGTATTATAATTTAAACTTCATCATTAGTATAAGATCTTGAATAAATAATTAGTTACATGAAGTAGAATATAAAAATACTTGATGCAAATTCGATATGATCATAGATAGAATTGAATATGATTGGGTTTAAACTGAGCTTCAAATGTAAATTGATTTTTCTCCCTTAATTTTAATTTTTATATATAAGAGAATTTGATGGAAAAGTATATTATAAATCTACTAACCCTAATAGATGGAGAGATGACCAATTTATAAATAAATAGAACTTTAAACCTAGTAGGTTCATTAAAAACCAAAATCAATAGCTTGGATTTATTCTATTGTTAAATAGAATTTTAACCAAATAGGAAATTAATTTAAATATTAAAAATGGCCTAAATTGTCAAACCATATTCCAACAATCTCCTACTTAGTCTAATAGTCCACAATGTTAATATTTAATAAGGTAAACATTACGCAACCATAAATAATTCTCATAATGTCATTCTTCCATCATAATCGACTTTAACATAATAAACATAAGGAGAGTTATAGCAGTCATCTATTTTCAAATTATATATTTTTCTTCCATACATTTCAAATTAAATATTTTCCTTTCATATACTACCACACTAGTAACTTATCAAGTTAGATCACTTAAGTTATATATAAATAATACAATGCCCACTTAATTATGTTAAAGACATGTTGACTTTTTGTTCAAAATAGTAAGTGTACACAAGTATAAGGGATAAGAAAAAAATTGATAAAGTCGGAAACATATAGCATTATGAGCTCAAAAGTGTCGTAGCATCATCATAATCAATCATCAATATAACAAAGAACCATTTTATGTATATATTTTTAAATGTCTTTGGTTGTAAGTGTTTTAGTTAAAGGATCTACAATTATGAGATCCATTTTAATATGTTCAATACACATCTTATATTTTGAACCTCTTTCTTAATGGTAAAATGCTTGAATTCCATATCTTCTCGTAATATCAATATAGTTGCAGATGGTGTAGCTAAGAATGACCTTGTTAATGACTGTGATTTGGTTTAGTTGGAGAATAAAAGACCACAATGGCTTCATGACCTTCTCTTTTTAGATTATACTTCTTTTCAATTCTAATTGCTTAACTGCTCACGATGTATTTGAAACAATATTTTTTCTTTGAAGGGATTTTCTCCTTCGGGGTTTTATCTTTGAAGATTTTTTAATGGCGCTCTTCAATTTTGTCCAAATAATTAAGTAATTCTACTTTCTTAAAATAAAAACATTCATAATAATAACTACTTAAATTCTTATATAATAAAGAAAAATTAAAACAGCCAAAGATAAAAAAAAAAAAGACCAATAAAAAGTAAAATTACAATGTTGATCCAGCTCGCACCTGAATTCAACCTAGATTGAAATGTATCTGGGTCTAGGGTCGAGTTGGGTAGCCGGCGGGCCGATGAAATGCCCATAGCTGTGAACTGCTTTCCCAAACTGCTGGGGCTTTCATAAAATGTGGATTGAGGAAAGCTATAGCAATTCTTTTTGGAACAGTGGACAAGGCTCGCTAGATTATCCATCTTCACTCCGAATTCTGGTATCTTTCTCTCTCTGGCTTTTATTTCGTTAGTATTCGCAGCTAATGAATAAAGAGTTGATTAAAATTCTCAAAAACTCAATCTTTGCATCCAATGGACATATTCCTTCAATACCATTCCTTAAGGGTTTTGTGCCTTCTTCACTTTTTTATTCTTCTTCTCTTCAGATCATATCAAATTCTAACTCTAAATCACTTTCAAACCCACTTTACCATCTCCTTCCTGAAACTCAAAATCCCAACAACTTGGTCAATCTTGTTTGCTTATCCCTCAAGCAAGGCTGTAACCAGTTGGCCTTTCTTCAAAATGACATAAAGGGCCTACTTTCTTATCTAGGTACTAATGAAATCAAAAGGGTCTTGGTGAGGTGTCAATCTGATTCCATTTCAGCTCTTACTTTCTTTGACTGGGTTAAGAATGATTTGGGTCTTAAACCCACTACCCACAACTATTGTCTCCTTGTTCACATCTTGGCTTGGTCTAAGGAATTCAAGAAAGCAATGAACTTTTTGACTGAATTGATTAGAGTGGTTAAAGATTGTTCTCCTAGTGAAGATTTGTTTGGAATTTTGGTGTCATGTTGTGAAGATTGTAACTGGGACCCTGTTGTTTTTGATATGCTTATTAAGGCATACGTGAAAGAGGGCATGATTAAAGAGGGTTTTACGACTTTTATGAAGACTGTGGAGGTTGGTTATGTTCCTAGTGTGATTGCCAGCAATTGTCTTTTGAATGGGTTGTTAAAAGTGAAGTGCATTGATCAGTGCTGGCAAGTTCATGTAGTCATGGGGAGAGTTGGGATACAGCCAAATACGCATACATTTAATATATTAACTCATGTTTTTTGCCAGGATGGTGATGTCAATAAGGTGAATGATTTCTTGGAGAAGATGGAAGAAGAAGGCTTTGAGCCAGATATAGTGACATATAATACACTGATCAGTTGCTATTGTAGAAAAGGAAGATTGACTGATGCATTTTATTTATATAGGATAATGTATAGAAGGGGTGTGATGCCAGATCTGGTTTCATATACTGCGTTGATGAATGGTCTTTGCAGAGAAGGGAAGGTAAGAGAGGCTCACCAGCTCTTTCATAGAATGGTTCATAGAGGGTTGAATCCAGACATTGTATCATTTAATACTCTTATCTGTGGTTATTGCAAGGAAGGGAAGATGCGAGAGTCAAGGTCATTACTATATGAGATGATAGGAAGTAGGATTTGCCCAGACAATGTTACTTGTCAACTGCTTGTAGAAGGATATGCGAAAGAGGGCAGCATAATTTCAGCTTTGAATTTGGTTGTTGAACTTGAGAGATTTCATGTTCCAGTCTCTTGGGAGATTTATGATTATGTAATAGTTTCTTTATGTGGAGAGGATCGACCATTTGCAGCAAAGAATGTTCTGGATAGAATCTCTCAATGTGGTTATGTGCCTAGTGT
The DNA here is from genome assembly GCA_949677035.1 of Omphalea diandra. Taxonomy (NCBI): domain Eukaryota; kingdom Viridiplantae; phylum Streptophyta; class Magnoliopsida; order Malpighiales; family Euphorbiaceae; genus Omphalea; species Omphalea diandra. The sequence goes on along the minus strand of CATIWR010236968.1, from coordinate 16,166 downwards.
GGAAATCTACAATAAACTCATTCAGACTTTCTGCAGAAGTGATTATGTAGCTGATGCTTTGCTTCTAAAAGCTGAGATGGTTAATAGGAATCAAAAACCCAATCTTATGACATATAAAGCTCTTGTATGCTGCTTATGTAGAATAAGTGGAAGTAGAGAGGCTGAATCTATCATGGATGAAATGCTTGAATCTGGTATGCTACCTGATACAGAAATATGCAGAGCATTGATGCATGCTTACTACAAGGAACATGATGTTGGTAAAGCAGAATCATTGTTGGAATTCTTTGCCAAGGAACTTCAAATTTTTGATACTGTAAGCTACAATACACTAGTCAAAATCTTTTGTGAGGATGCTGATATAACTAAGTTGATGGAGCTGCAAGATAGAATGCTAAAAGTGGGATTTGTACCAAATAGTCTAACTTTCAAGCACATGATCCATGGTTTATCAAATGTTATGGCACTGGACAAAAACAAGCTTCTTATAGAAAAAGGTATTTTAGGGAGGAAGGATGACAAATTTTCCTGCTCCGAAGAATCTATCTCATATTCTATTTGTGGTACTATGTGTCTTGGGCTTACTCTATGAATTTGGTTGAATATCATTGTTCAGTTGGCTGATTTATTCCAAGGAGCAGAAGCCTTAAAGCTCAAGTTCAAGATAAACTAGAAGAGTCATCAGTTGTATAATAGGCAGATCCAACTAACGGAGTGACCATCAATTTTCAGGTATTCTTGTGCTGTTTCTATTGTATGCAGCATAGGCAAATTTATTGGCTTATAACTGGTAAAGATAGGAGACCCCATTAACAATAGACAATAGGCATAGAACATCTGGTAGTCTTTTTGTGAGTCCCCAAAGATTTCCCATGCAGATTTCTGCATCAATTAAAGTAAGATTTCTTGACCTCCACATTTCACTGGCCCTTATGAGCTCCAGTTTTAATTCAGGTGCAATGAGTAAGGTAGCTAAACTTAAAATCAAGTTTCTGATGATATTTGGAGATATTATGATAGTGGCTGTCAATGATAGAAAATTTCAGATTGCATTTATCAATTTGTGCATGTGAGCATGTAATTGTATTTGCATAATGGTGTCCTAATGCAGCAATACCTCCAGTTGCATGCAGGTTCCCTTTCAATATGCAGCAATGCCTCCAGATGCCTGCAGTTTCACTTTCTATTGCAAGAGGACTACTTCCCTATGAAATGAATTTTGCATAGCTTTAGAAAGTTATGTTAATTCCTGTAATTTTCAATAATTAAAATGCTCAAATTCAATTGTACTTCGCTTTTGTAATGCATAAATTAGTACTTTGTAATGGTGGAAACCAGCAAGTACAGAAATTAGTTTTGTAAAATGAATTTCTTCCCTTTGTTTCTGAGATTTATCTGAACATCTGCCCCTCTCTCTCTCTTCAATCATGCTAAAGAAGACTTTGAATATCAGAAATTAGACTTCGGCAGGCATGCATATTGGTAGCAGCATTGACATGTTGGTGGCAGCATTGACATGTCTAACTGTTGTAATAATGTTGTGAAGATCCGAGGCTAAAGACAACTCTTGTCTAATGCAGCTGCAACAGTAGAAGCTTGCGCAGGATGACAAAAGAAACCTGTGATCCATCATCCTCGTGGGAGAAAACATCACCTGCATTGCCACTGCCTCTGCCCATACTTTGATTAGGAAGGAACCAAGAATTGAGTGGAAGCAGATGACAAAGGTACTGGGTCTGCTGACTTCCTAAATCTGGCCATTTTACAGTTAATGTATATCAATTGATTTACGTGTTGAAGTGGGTTAGTAGGGAGGCGCAAAGTAAAGTAATTGCATTGAGAGTCTCTGGTTTGTGGTACACTTAACGCTGTTTTAGGCTGATCACGAACCTTGGTAGATCGTATGAGATTTTTTGTACTAATACTAAAGTTTCAAGCTTTGTTTTACTCCTTGCCCCTTCTCCTCTTGGAGAAGAGACAAAAATGGATGCTAGCACGAATTCTCCAGCCTTAACACTTTGCAGTTGAAATTGAATGTAATGGATAGGCATTTGTGGAAAATTTCTTAGATGTTAATCATGAGCTAAAATCCCATTTTCTGTTCTGGAGCATCTTGTAGAAATACGATCCTAAAATCTTCTTTTCTAGTTTTCCATGCTGACTTCAAATGACGGTGGCGAAAAATGGGAACGAGGCAAAATGTTAGAAGACAATAGGGGCATTCCGAGAATCGAACTCGGGACCTCTCGCACCCAAAGCGAGAATCATACCACTAGACTAAATGCCCGTTGTTGGTCTTCATGTCATTTTTACTAATTTTAAACTAATATATTAGAGACCATTCCAAGTTTCGGGCTCACCACTCGCTGGGCGTTAAATGTATTGGACCTAACAGCTACTAGAGAATTTTGATTCAAGACCCTAACGCACAAAGCATACAGCATACTTCTGTTAGTGACCCATTGCCCCTAACCTAACACGTGAGCACCAACTCAACATTCTTTCAATGCGCCCCTTAGGAACTCCAAAATTTTTGACATGGTAAATCGAGGGCTTGCCATAATTTGTACCGTGAATATAAATTCAAATCTCTATTATGGGTTGTTCTTCACATTATCTCACGTATCACGTGACCTATTGACGCATCAGACAAAATTAAGTTATCACAATAAAAATGTAGTTCACCATAATGTCTCATTGCTTGTTCTATTCAGACGGTTCAATTATAAATTTATAATGTAATCGTTCAGATGTGTGCCAGCAGAAGAATAACAGTGCCCTGAAGTAATAAATTAAAGATATTTACTTTTGCATTGAGTGATATATTGATAAGGTTAGAAAGTCCTTGAGAATGCCACGACCTAATCCAAAATATTTTCCCACGCATTAACAATGGTGTATGGGCATTGTTGGCCAAGTGTGGGGTGCTAAAGCCAACGTGTCATAAAGCCATGCAATTATTCAAGTTGTGCACAAGAGCCATGCAATTGGACTTAAGAAGTTGGAACCAATCAAAGTGTTTGCTTCTAAATATGTGTAACTGTTATTGTTTTTTATTTTGTTGTTACTGTGTTTCACTTAGTTGTTAGTCCTGATTCTTAGGGATATATTCAAAGGATTAGGAACAGTTGTTATATTGTTTTTCTATTTAAACTCTTTCAAACAAATAAAAAAGGCAAACAAATATTTCCAACTCAAAATTCTGTGGTTGTTCTCACCCTAAGTAGAACTCTAATTCATTACTATTTTACTTAAGCTTTGATTGGGGTCTACCACTAATATCAGAGCCAGGTTCAATGTCTACTAACAAAGAGAGAATTGAGAGCCTGAAAGCAAGTCTTGGTGGATTACAAGACAGCTTCTCTCGCTTGGAACTGAGCATGGCCGGTAGGTTGCAACATTTGGAGGATGCCATTAGTAAAATGTCTAATGTCCTACTATAAAAACAAGATACACCCTCCAAAAGCACTCGTGATCGCCATTAGAATTCCTTCAATAGGAAATTTCGTGACACATGAGAGGAACCTCAAGGTATCGAGGATGGGGGGTGACCACAATTTTCTTCAAAACTTGCCAAACTTGAGTTTCCTGTGTACTTTGGGGATGACCCTACAGAATGGTTCACCAAAGTGGAACAATTCTTTGAATATCAAGGAACTTATGAAACATAGAAAGTGACATTGGCTTCCTTCCATCTGGAGGGCGAAGCAAATCAATGGTGGTAGTGGTTGCATCGGGCTTACAAGGAAGAAGGCAAAGAGGTAACGTGGGAGCTATTTGTCGAGGAATTATGCGCAAGATTTGGTCCTACTGATTATGAGGATTTCGATGAGGCCCTATCGAAAATAAGGCAAGTCAATTCCTTACGAGATTACCACAAGGAATTTGAAAAGTTGGGGAATCGAGTGCAGGGATAGATGCAAAAAGCACTAGTTGGAACATTTGTGAGAGGATTCAAGGCAAAAATAGCAGATGAAATCCGATTCAAACCAAAAGCCTTGAAAGAAGCTATTAGCCTTGCAAGGATGAGAGATGACCAAGCAAGTCGACAATGAAGATTAGCCAAGCTGATAGCTCGGGTAGTGCCTAATTCTCCTTCATTAACATCGATCAAAGTAACAAGGCCAATGAAATGATTAACTTGGGACGAAATGCAGAAAAGAAGATTGCAGGGTCTTTGCTTCAATTGTGACGAAAAGTTTGCACCAGGCCATAAATGTAAGGAACCTCAGCTCTTTTTGTTAGAAAGCAGTGAAGATCATTAAAAAAAGAAACTAATCTGGAAGCTCAACCTGAAATATCTCTCCATGCTCTCACAGGTTGGTCAACAAATCGTACAATGCGGGTGGTGGCGAGAATTGGAAACCATATAATGGTTGTGCTCATTAATAGTGGATCTACTCATAATTTCATTAATGAGAAAATGGCCAACATGTTGCAATTACCTATCACTCCTATAAAAAGTTTAAGTGTCAAGGTGGCTAATGGAAAACTATTAACATGTCAGGGGTGATTTGAGAACGTTCAAATATCAATCCAAGGTACCCATTTGTTATTACTCTTTATGCTTTACCATTAAGTGGGTTGGATTTGGTGTTAGGTGTTCAATGGTTAGAGCAATTGGGCACTGTAACTTGCAATTAGAGACAATTGACCATGGAGTTCACGTGGGCCAACAAAATTCACAAATTACAAGGTATTGATAATCAAACAATTAAACCCTCTTTTATGAAGTCCATTTCCAAAGATATTAGAAATAGGGTTGTTGTGTTTGCCATGTTTCTTCAATCTGTCATTGACGCATCATCACCACCAATTCATCCTGGGATGCAACAATTATTGTAAAAATTTGAAGATTTATTTGAAGAGCTCAAGCAACTTTTGCCCATTAGAGCAATCGACCATCACGTCAATTTGAAAGAAGGGGTTAAGCCAATTAATGTAAGACCTTACAGGTATGCCTATTTTCAAAAAGCTAAAATTGAAAAAACAAGTTCATGACATGTTAAAATTAGGGCTTATACGACCTAGTACTAGTCCTTTTTCATCCCCTATTTTATTGGTCGAAAAGAAAGATAGGACATAGAGATTTTGTACTGACTATAGGGCACTTAATGACATAACCATCAAAGATAGATTTCCTACTCCCACTATTGATGATATGCTTAATGAGCTTTATGGGGCTTCTTATTTCACTAAGCTTGATTTACGTGTCAGCTTCCATTAGGTACGAATTCACTCCCCGACATATTCATAAAATTGCATTCCATACTCAAAATGGCCACTATGAATATTTAGTTATGCCATTTGGCCTTTGTAATGCTCCATCTACATTTCAAGCAATCATGAATTCAATATTTCGTCCTTATGTTTGAAAATTTGTATTAGTCTTTTTTTATGATATTTTAATACACAACTCCAATTGGAACATGCATGTAGAACATGTTTACAAGGCCTTTGAATTGTTAAGGTAACATTAATTTTTTGTTAAGTTAAGCAAATGTGCATTTGGTCAACAAGAGCTGGAATATTTAGGGCACATTATTACTCCACAAGGAGTTAAAGTGGATCAGGGCAAAATCCAAGTTATGTTGAATTGGCCTAGGCCTACTAACATCTCCGAGTTACGTGGATTTTTAGGCCTTATAGGTTATTATCGAAAACTATGACATCCTATTTAGGCCTTTCACCAATCTCTTAAAAAAGGGGGCAATTCAGATGGACAGATGAGGCAAAACAAGCTTTTTATAGTCTTAAATATGCCATGACGACAACTCCTACACTTGCAATGCCCAATTTCAATGAATCTTTTGTCATTGAAGCTGATGCCTTAGGAGATGGCATAGGAGGAGTCCTCACTCAATAGGACAAACCGATTGCATTCATGAGTAAAGCTTTGGGCTCTACCAAATGGTCTTGGTCCACCTACGCTAAGGAGATGTTGACAATTGTTCAAGCCATCCTGACTTGGAGACCATACCTATTAGGTCATAAAGTTTATATCAAAACTGACCACCGCAGTCTTAAGCACCTGCTTGAACAATGTATCACTATGCCAGAGCAAGAAAAATGGATCTTTAAGTTGCTGGGCTATAATTACGAAACCATAGATAAGCATGGCAAGGAAAACATTGTAGCGGATGCCTTATCCCGAGTGCCAGGTAGTACATGCCTTAATGCCATCTCTATTTCTCAAGCTTCAATATACGATACCATTAGGAAGGTAACTCAACATCATCCCTATATGCAGCGAATCCGCAGTCAAACACAGAAGCACCCAGACAATCCTTATTGTTGGCGTAATGACTTGGTTTATTATAAAAATAGGGTTGTTATTCCTTCCTAATCAGACATCATCCAATAATTATTAAAAGAGTTCCATGATTCCGCCATAGAAGGGCATTCAGGTGGACTCAGAACATATAAAAGATTGGCTCAACAATTCTATTGGCCCTCAATGTTTAAGACGGTGAAGGAATATGTTGCTGCTTGTCAAGTTTGCCAACATGTTAAAACTGACACCTTATCACCAGCTGGTCTCTTACAGCCGCTGCCAATTCCATGTCAGGTCTGGGATGATATTACTTTGGACTTCATCGAGGGTCTTCCACCTTTAGATGGGAAACAAGCTATTTTAGTTGTTGTTGATCAGCTAAGTAAATCATCACACTTTTTAGCTTTGTCCCATCCTTATACAGCAAAGATTGTGGTAGAAAAATTTGTTGAAGGAGTGGTTAAATTGCATGGTATGCCTCGGTCCATCATTAGTGATTGAGACTCCGTCTTCCTCAATAATTTTTGGAGAGAGTTTTTTAAATTATTAGGGACTCAATTGAAGATGAGCTCAGCTTATTACCCTCAAACGGACGACCAAACAAAGGTGGTGAATCGATGTGTGGAGCAATACCTTAGGTGCTTTGTTCATTCTCAGCCATGCAAATGGCATTCCTTTCTGCCCTGGGTTGAATTCTAGTATAACACCACGTATCATTCCTCCATCAGCATGTCTCCCTTCCAAGCTTTATATGGTCGACTGCCCCCAACAATTCCACACTATCACGAAGGTAATTGTCCTGTGCATGAAGTGGATCAAAACTTAGCTACACGTGATGCTTTGCTAAATCAATTCAAGAATAATTTACATGCTACCAACAATCAAATCAAGCAAAGGATTGATTTAAAAAGGAGAGATATCCAGTTCCGAATAGGAGATCTGATATTCCTTAAACTTTACGCCTATCGCCAGCATTTAGTGTTCAAACGTGCCTACCAAAAGCTTGCAAGTCGATTTTATCGGCCATATGAAATGCAAGAAAGGATTGGCAAAGTCGCTTATAGGCTCACGCTTCCTTTTAGTTCTCGAATTTACTTGGTCTTTCATGTGTCAATGCTCAAGAAAATGGTGGGTGAAGATCGTACCACTACTTCTAAATTGCCACCTACTTTTGAAGATGGTGATTTCATTTTAGAACCTGCTGCAATTTTGGACACACGCTAGGGTCAAAATTTGTGGAAGAAAGTTTAGTCAAATGGAAGAGACTTTCAGATGAAGATGCCACTTGGGAAAATACTCAGGAGCTACAAGAAAGATTTTTGAACCTTGAGGACAAGGTTATCGTGGAAGGGGAGGGTAATGATAAGGTTAGAAAGTCTTTTAGAATTCCACGACCTAATCCAAAATATTTTCCCACGTATTAACAGTGGTGCATGGGCATTGTTGACCAACGTGTCATAAAGCCATGCAATTATTCAAGTTGTGCACAAGAGCCATGCAATTGGACTTAAGAAGTTGGAACCAGTCAAAGTGCTTACTACTGAATAAGTGTAGCTGTTATTGTTTTTTATTTTGTTGTTACTCTGTTTGACTCTGTTTCACTTAGCTGTTAGTCCTGATTCTTATGGATATATTCTAAGGATTAGGAAGAGTTGCTATATTATTTTTCTATTTAAACTCTTTCAAACAAATAAATAAGGCAAACAAATATTTTCAATTCAAAATTCTGTGGCTGTTCTCACCCAAAGTAGAACTCTAATTCATTACTATATTACTTAAGCTTTGATTGGGACCTATCATATATCAGAGCAAATATCATGATGAGGGGAGAGAGAAACCATATAAGATCAGCAAGGCCTATCAATCCTACAATATGGTATCACAGAATTCAGTTACAACATTACAAACTTCACCACCTCCTGCGCCTTCTCCCATACCAATATGCGAATGCAGATATTGATGTAGCTAAAATAATGCCAGCCGTTGCATGCCAAGCATACAATGGTCTCTCGACAATGAGGCTAGAACTACTGATATCACCAGGAGGAGATTCTAATGGTCTCTCTACAATGAGGCTAGAACTACTGATATCACCAGGAGGAGATTCTAATGGTCTCTTACTAACTGTCAATGCAAATCCCAAGCCCTGCCTTTCCAACTCAGTCGAATCCTCAACTGCGGGCTTAAGCCTAGTGGCCTTTGCTATAGCTTCATAATCTTCTTTGCTCTCTACAATGAGGCTAGAACTACTGATATCACCAGGAGGAGATTCTAATGGTGTCTTACTAACTGTCAATGCAAATCCCAAGCCCTGCCTTTCCAACTCAGTCAAGTCCTCAACTGCTGGCTTAAGCCTAGTGGCCTTTGCTATAGCTTCATAATCTTCTTTGCTTCCTCCTTCAAGAAAAGACCCAACAAGATGACCTTTGCTTATCCAATAAGCACCAAATGTATTTCCTGAGTTATCCCCCAAATGCACTACTTCTCCTGCATTGTCCCCATAAAACTGCCAAGTCAGTGAGAAGACCCTGGAATACAAAAATGGCAGGTAGTCGAATTCATCTGTTTTATCTGGCTCCATCATTGCAGCAACAGCATGTCTTGTTGATTTGCGGGCTGAGTCAACATGCTCTAGCCTACGAGTTTCACCAAATAGCTTGACTGGAAATGCTGCAACATCTCCAACTGCGTAGACCGAGCTGTTACTTGTCTGCATGCCCCCATTCACTTTGATCCCACCCTTCTCCAAAGTTAATTGACCTTCAAAGAGGCTTGTGTGTGGACGTATCCCAATTCCTACCACAACCATGTCTGCAGGTAGCCGATTTCCATCTCTAAGATTAACAGCTGTAACCTGCAGAAGGGATTTCATTAGCAATCAGTCCGACTTATCTCATATGCTTTACATTTTTCAGAAAGTTCAATTGCACAAAAATACAAAATATTTGTGTTCAGTCTTTCCATAAATGTTAAATTATGCAGCTATCCTGAATTCTATTAAGCCTGTTAAGGAGTGTAACATTTACATTTACCTTTCCACTGTAGTCCATATCAAAAGATGACAAGACAGTTCCCTTAATAAATTTTACTCCTTTTGATTTGTACTAATCTTCATAAAACCTTGCAATCTTCAGTGTAAACAAGCAGGCCACTGAAAAATGCAAAGCCATAATCGCTTATTGTTAGCTTTCTATGGTGTTAAAATTAACATAAGAGTTTAGGGGAAACCCAATAGCTCTCTAGAATTTTTGCAGCATCAGAAGCTTTGCCAGAAAAATTTCCAAGTGCCATAGTTCTTTATTAGATGACAAAATATAACAATTCAATAACCATATTACAGTTAATACCCTTCAATTTTAAAGATTGCTTATATAAAAGCAGTCTTAAAAATTCTAAATAGAGGATAATATCAGGAGTGCTTACGGCAATGTGCTTCAGGGAAAACCATAGTCACATTTATTTTATTGATCACCAAAGATGCAGCACACTCCATTCCTACGTAGCCACCACCAATGACAACAGCATTACCACCAGCACAAGATTGCATCACGTTGACAAGCCTGTCTGCATCAGCTAAATCCCATAAATAACAAACATTTTCAGCATTTGATCCGCTCACTCCAAATTCTTCAAGCTTCAAGGACTGCATCAAACACATGAGATTGATTGAAGCTAGAAATTTACTTCCTAATTACTTGAATAATGTCAATAAGCTTGTATACAGCTTTTGTTATTAGAATGAAATTCTACAAAAGACAAGGAATTTAATCTTCCTCCAGCTTAACAGGGAAGCAAAGTTCTTTCCCAACCAAAAGTGAAAACACAGGCAAAAGCATGCAACTCAATCAGTGTACAAAGAGGTCTTATGGAACACATCATGATACCATTTCAATTTGCTTATCCATGTTAAAAGTAAACTGCTCCCAGCCTAACTCCTTCCAAGGCAAAACAAGATTAATTGTAATTCCCATAGTTTTGCTAAAGCCAAATCATGTGCTTATTCTGTAATTTATATGGCTTTTACACAGACCTAACACTGCCTAAAGCAAAATACCAGTTAAAAATTGAACAATCAGTTTCCGTACCCGAGCACCTGTTGCAATGATGAGAATATTGTAGCTTATAGTCTCTCCAGCTGCAGTTAGTAGAGTCTTACGCCTCACATCAGCAGCCTTAACTCGAGTCCCAAGGACCAATTCGATTCCTAGAAGAGGAAATTGGTATGAGAAGTTTTTGTTATTATGTAAAAAAAGAACAAAAGACCAAATACAAAATGCAACTAATTGAAAGCTAAAAGACACAAATAAATTGGCATGAGAAGCTTTTGCTATTGTTGATGTCTAAATAATATACTATCAAGCAGTACTCCCCCAAACAAAGCAAGCGTACAATCATTTCTAATGATAATTTTGATTCAATTTCAGGTGGTGTACACATGAAAAACCATATCCTTATCCATTGCCATAATAGGTTCAACACATCCCTATGAATAGTTTCCACTAGACTATCATTCATTTCTAAGGGTGTTAAAAAAAAATATTATGTATCAACAGCCTAATTAATTTAAAGGTTCCATAAAAAATCTTCCCACATTTTAGTCTTCATTTGTAAAAGCACTTGCTCATGTGAAAGATATTGACCAGAAAGAAATACTAATTACTAAATAGTACAAAGTAATCGTTCAACTTATTAATATACAAAGTACTAACTGGTAGATTTAATCAACAAATGGTATATAACCCTTGTTACACTAGAATAACAAATATAATTCCTCATAAAAGGAGCTTTTTCATCTTCTAAGTACTAGTAAAATTTCGAGAATTATGACAAACCAATGTTGTTGCTACCACCCAAAAACTTTGAGCTAGAAGGACAATATTAGATGCCTTATATTCAGTGTTCTCAATCTAAGCTTTTTGTCATGCTAACAAACACAATTACCTATACACTGTTAGCTCTTTTTGAAAACCACATATTCAAGATTATAACCCACTGACTACTGTAATATTCATTATAATTAGAATGCAGCAAGTACCACATAGGCCATAACATTGATTTAAAAAAGAAAAGAAAAACTTCAAGACACATGGCGCACACATAAATAATAAGTATTCCTGACAGGAAATGCAGTATTTGAACCTTAAAAAAAGCTGAGACGAGCAAAAGAATTACCATGTTCTTTATACCATTTTGGAGTCGACCTTTCCTCATTGGCCCTGAAACAAGTGTGGAATGATGGAAGACATGCTGGAGCTGCATGCTATCACAAATTTCCACTATCACATACAAATGGCAAAATGAGACTGAAAAGGAAAGAACGAAAAGCAATTGCTAGCATTTAGTTTGGTTCAACTGCATACTACAAGACAATTGAATCAGGGAGACAAACCAATAGCTCTCAAGCCACCAAAATCACTAACTTATTGTCTCTGAGTTCTCTGATTGCAACATCTATATAACTTACGTTAAGTATGTTGATGGTAATCAACACACTTGAACAATTTGCTTTCCCAAAATAATGGTAAAATAAGAGCTTGTTCATGAACTATATTGTGTGAACTTTTACCTTCAGGAAGTAAATATCCTTTGCTCAGTGCAGGTCTCTCACAAGGTTGAACCTGAATGAAATCCAGCAGAAATTGAAGAATCTCCAAATTTATAGGAGTTCAAATATATTTACTTTTTGCCATACAAATATCCATGTTCAGAGAAATTACAAGAAAACAAAGAGACAGCATATGCAAGATAATCTTGTAATGTTCCATCTCAATCTTTGTGTCTCATTTAATTGATGTCCTGACATATGGCTAGTGTTAAAGCATATGTCGATGTACATTAGCTTGAATTATCTAACCTTAAGTCACACAATTTCATCCCCCAAACTAAATAACTTATCTAACTTAATTGTGGCATTTAAGAGTATGACAATAAGATGTTTATCCCCAAACAAATAACTAATCAACCTACTTTCAGAGTATAATAACAAGATAAGAGCAGTTATGGTTACTGGAAAGTCAACAATGGCGTAAGACTCAGTATTACTTACCACATAGACCTAACCCAGATCAGATGCAAGACAGCATGAAGTGTTCAAGCAAATGTCGAATTTACTTATATTCCTAGGAGAAACTTCAACCTAAAACAAAAAGTTTTTTAAGTAACCTGCAGTTGAATTAAAACACACAAACCCTTACTTGAAGTGACAACCAAGGAAGTCTTATAGTCAATTTGAATTTTCCAAGCAACAAAAATAAACAAGGAAAAGAACAGCTGCATGAGCAATGCCGAATGCCCCAAATTTCAGAATACACTCTCAACTGATATTCCCATTTGGTTTCCTCTGATTCATAATCTAACATAAAGAAAGAAAAGGGGCAAAAAACAACCGACAAGACTGAAATTTGAACTGTTGACCAATGGAACGACAATTGCTCAATCACAAAAAGGATAAAAATAATCAATACACATTAATGCAAAGAACCTAATAAAGCTAGAAAACAGAAAATTGAAAAGAAAAGATAAAATTTTTATGCTCACAGGTTCCTCAGAAATGATGCAGAGTTCACCAGGAGAGACCCCTCTTGTTGTGAATTCAAGAGCTGCATACCCAGCTGCTACCCCTCCTCCTAATATCACATAAACAAATGCTCTTCCCATCTTCTTCTCTATAGAATTAGAAGAAGATTGTGCTGATTTTATTTGTTGGAAGGAGTCCTTTTGCCGCCTCTCAACAAATAACTACCATCAATTTGTTTTCAATCCGTCCTATCACATCATCCTATGCTCGTCTCATTCCTTTCCTTTCCTTGGCGTCTGGTAAGCCTTGATGGTTTTACCATAATGCCCCTAACGAAAAACAATGCTTCTGGGTGTCTCGCGATCTCCACCGTATATCTCCTTTTGGTTGGTGGGACCCCCACGTCAAGGGGTGATAATGGATAATGATAGGTGGGCTATTGTTGGGAAACGTGAAGATGATGTCTTATCTTTCGAAGATAGATGGAGAGGAGATTGGTTTGCCGCCAAATGGAGTTGGAATTTATGGCAGGGGCGTTGGATTACAACGGCGCCTTACTCCTTCAACTGAATTGTGGATGAGCCTTCTTATGGTATCCTTACCACAAGAAGCCTGATTCAACTTTATCCTTATCTTCTTCCTTTTCTCCCAGCTCAGAGATAGTTGTATACATAATGGATCAGCCTTGTGATCCGTATTATATTCGGATGAATAAAATTTCAAGTATATTTGCAAAATAAGGTAATTAAATATATTTCATATTAATATCACAACAATATTTTAAATTTGAATAATAATTTTAAATATTTATATTAATATCAATAATACATGCTTTATATTAATTTTATATGTGAATATGGACTATATTTTAGTCATTATTATATTTATATTATTTATTTAAATAAAATTTATTCAATTATTTAAAATTGAAAATTTTAGTTGATTATTACATCACCAGAATCAAAATAAACTAATATCATTGAAAGTTTTCTAAAAAAATGAACTCAATTTTACAAAAAACCAAATTAAAAAAATTAAATTATTTCAATTCAGTTAGTTTTCCAAATAAAACTAAATTCTGTTAACCTAAATAATTCCTACGTTAAATTACCAACCTAAAACTTTTTTTTTTTTATATTAAGGAACTTAATCTTTTTTTTAAAAAAAAAAAGTAAGTGTATATGTCATGTGTAAAGTTGAATCTAAATCTTAGCTAAATTGATAATCAGATTCTTTGAATCTTTTTAATAATTAATAGCGAGTAGTAATATATATATATACATTGTGAATTTCCCTATGGCTATCTTCCACATCCATGTTACTATAAAGAGGACATTCTCATATTCATCTTCGTTGCCAAATTTCACCAGCTAGTAGTGATTGCTCATATCAGTAAATTCTTAATGGCAATATCACTTTCCATGGTTACGCTAGACGCTTCATCAAATTTGAATATTTGAGCTTTTCCATGGCATACGAAGTCGTTCTTCTCAACTGTTGCACATTTAATGTTAGGGAAATTCACAATATATAATCTAACTAACTAACTAACTAACTATATATATATATATATAATATTTATTAATATATCATTTTCAATTCAATAAATTGCATCAATTTGATTTTTATGAGATAAATATAAAATTTATATAAGATTGAATTTATTTGAATATAAAAATTTTATTCTTTACTTTAGAATTAAAAAAAAAATAAACTGATATAAATCAGACGATTTTCTCAGTCTAACTCAATCTAATTATTTATTTTTTAAACTCAACTTTGATTTTTAATTTTTAAAATATCAATGATTTAATATAATATTAATATTTTGAAGTATCAAACGAGACCAAATTATCTCAGCCATAGCAAATATGAGTGCTAAGGTAATGAGAGTGAGATAAACACTGTACACTCAGTAGTACGCGCAATAAATGCGCATAACTCACTAACCAATCTTCATCGTCACCAACACAATAAAAAGATTACACTTTCTCTCTATTTTATTTCCTTTTTGCTCGACACTTTGCAGTATCTCTTCTCATTTATAATAGAATAAAATTATTATTTTATCAAGATATTGTAAAATATATTTAATATAGGATTTTGTACATAAAATTTAGAACACCAAGATATTAATAATTGAATAAAAATAAATTACATATCTGTCTCCGCGTTGAATTCTAAATTATTTTGAGTCATAATACTGAACGCTGAAATTAAACCACTTGAAAATTTGTCAGAACGGTTGAAAAACGAAAGGTAGATCTTTCTCTCGTTGACTTTCTCGAAGACGGCTGTAATGAGCGTAGCAACTAGGGTTTTCTGTTATGAAAGCAGGAGAGAGAACCTAGCCTATTTATAATAATTTTAACAGACCCACTCATCACAGGTCCATGTTAAAATAGGTCTACACTGACCGTCTTCCATATCGGCCTATAAAAGATGTCACAAGCCCATAACTACATTGATCACATTTAATTGAGCTTACCCCAAAACAATAAACTATATTATTCAGTTCGTTTTATAAATAATTAAAACCAACCCATAATTAATATTAGCCCATATAATAAAAATTTCAAACATTCTCCCACTTGGACAATATTAATTATGACGTTTTCATATTTTAAGAAAAAAAACATTTCCGAAAACAACTTTCGGACTAAATACTTTAAACTCAAGTGTGGCCACACAATTTTAGAAAATATATAGTTTATTGATAAAGTGACATCTAAAACACAATCTTGTCCACATTAAATTATCAATATCGGATCATGGCAGTAGTTATGCCTCTTATTGACATAGTACCACTCTATAGTCATAAATACTGACAACTTAACCGACCTGGATTCCGATATGACAGTGTAGCAAGAAAATAGCGCCCCATGTGATCAATACACTATTTTCTTGTCAATCCTCCAAACATTTCTCTTTCACACATGCTCAAATGAGCAAGAGAAATTCACAAGGCTTCACAATAAGACTGTTATTTCCATTTGAAAATACATACACAATGTCTTAGCCTGTTACATGGCTTCACAATAAGGCTGTTATTTCCATTTGGAAATACAATCACAATGTCTTAGCCTTTGTTTCCAGAAACACAATTGGAAACTATCTTTGCTTAAGATAATCACATCAGTCTTAAGCATATTAACCACAACTCATAGCATGCTATATATATATATATATATAATGTGCACATACACAAAACAATCAACTACAAAGCACTCAAACTATATAAATAAATATGAATAGGCAATGTAGTATAATTATTTAACTTGAACGTTCAATTACAAGCACAAAAACTCCCACTAACTAAACAAATCAAAAGACTCCACAACACCCATATCACAAACATGTTTCTTAAAAACTATG
>CATIWR010236916.1:0-40004 GCA_949677035.1 Omphalea diandra | reverse complement strand
ACACACAGCTCAAGTCTATAGAGTTCGCTCCCCAACCGTGTTTGCTTTGACTATATATATATATATATATATATATATATATATATATATATATATATATATATATATATATATATACACGTGTGTGTGTGTGTATGTAATACATTATGATAACCATTTTTGAGTTTTCATATTGTTCAAATTATTAACTAATTAATGAATACCAGTTACTTTAATTTTCAATATCGTGTCTTACTATATTGTAAATGAGGGAGATAGCTAGGAATCCAACCTTTTATTAAGGAACTAATCATAATAATAATAATAATAATAATAATAATAATAATAATAATAATAATATTATTATTATTATTATTATTATTATTATTATTATTATTATTATTATTATTATTATTATTATTATTATTATTATTATTATTATTATTATTATTATGCACAAAGAAGTCCAACTCATTAAAAGTAAAAAAAAAAAAAATCAGTAGTATATTATGATTTATATTTATTATTATTATTGTTAAGCTGAAGACGACAAAATGTACATATTAACTTTCATGAAAATTTTTATTATATAATTTCTCAATAATTCATTAATTGTATGAAGTTTAGTTTAATTTATATTATTTTAAATAAATATAATTACTTTAAAATTCAATTTATTTATTATTCATAATTTATAATATGATTGAATATTTTTACTATTCACACTATCATTTGGAAAAAAAAAATCAAATTAAGTGATATGTCACGTATATTCATGATGAATAAATCTACAAATTGTTAATATAGCTTACATAATGTGGTGATATTAAAACCTAATATTTCAATAGGTTTTTGTGTATGATATTATACAACAATTCATTCATAAGAAAAATGTAATGATCAAATATAATACATTTTTTTTTTACAATCGATAATAATTAATGTTTTAGAAGCATTTGCACTTCATGTGCAAAGAAGTTTTTAAGCACTATATATATATATATATAGTGCTTAAAATTTCAAATTTCTATTGTATATTTTTTTTAATCACTCAAAATCTAACTTTCCATTATCATAATAATTTTGAAACGGTAGAGAACCAAAAATCTATATGTATTGATTGATTACAGACTGGAGAAGTTGATATAATGTCATGCCATGTATGGCAATAATCAAGTCACGAAGAGCCACAATACCTCTCAATTATCTCCACCTTTTTAGCCATTTCGAGAAACCAATTGGATTGGATCACGTCATGAGATCCCGGACTTGAAAGTTAGAAAACAAGAAGACCCACCAAGCCTACTGGCAACTCCAGCTTTCCTTGTCCATTCAATTGCATTGGCTCTCATTTCCTTCCCCTTCTCTCCCTCCATCAATTCCCTCACCATTTCTTCAACTTTTTCCCTCCTAACATCACTATCAAGTTCCATACCTATCCCCCACTTGCACAAGAAAATAGAAAATTTGTCTGTTGCTCGGCTAAAAAAGCCAACAAATCTATTCACTCATTCACAAATACTTTCAATGGTAGAATTCCATCCACAAGATGTCAACAATCGTCCAATTGCAATGTGGCCAAGAACTTTCTCCTGTGGACACCAACCGACAAGTACACCTCCATCCTTCATTGAGTATATAAACTCATTTGATATTATCTTCTTATTCTCTTCACCGATATCAAGAAGGTCAGGCCTAATTGCCCACAAAAATGGGCACTTACTATTATTTAGTCCCCATGCAAACTCCTTCAAATGTTCATGACCCATTGCTATTAAGCTTCCAAAGTTGACATAACAGATTTAGGGTCTCTTTTATCTAACCAACTTGAGCATTCAACATCTTCCTTTCACAAATTTGATCCAATTGACTCCCAATTTGCTAGAGAAAGATTAGGATGAAGCATTGATATCGGGCCAATAGTATAAAGCTTAAGAAATTTGGTCTTGATAACATCTAAGACATAATTTATCTATAAATAAAAATTTACCTAATCATTGTTTTTAAAATCAAACCAGCAGATTGGTGAATCTTGATCAGGTGATTCATCAACCGATGGAGTCGAATATATTTAAGGTAGAGAAAACCAAACTTGAATAATAAATTATTAGATCGATTACCAATTCAAGTGTTCAACTATAGTTTACTTTGATTTCTTAAATTAATGTTTCAGATATTTAGAGGGTCGGATTGTAGGTAGAAATATTGGATCATCATAACGCTTTCTTCCCACAAAAATTATGTTTTTAACCTACAACAAGAGCTACTTGTTTAATTTGAAAATTTGATCTGAATTTAACCTGTTTAATAAAAGTGGGTGAACCTAATTCAAAAAAAAAAAAAAAAAATCTGCAATGATATGAAATTTTGTAGATTAAATTTGACCTACAATTTTATCTAAATTGATCTATTTATAAATTGACCTAAAACACTCAAATTTAATCCAATTTAAATTATTTAAATTTTATTTTTTAAAAAATTAATATGATTTGATATGATGTAAAACAAAAAAATAACTTAAAAATAATTTAAAATTTTTTATCTATTAATTGAATAACTCAATCTAACCTATATACAACCTATGCAAAAAGAAATATGATCCAAAAATAACTTAAACATACACCGTAAATAGAATTAGTCAATGAATCAATAAATTTACTTATCTATTGATATGAATGATTCAATTGATTTAATCCAGTTAAAAATCAAATTGAAAAAAGAGATTATTACATGTGAAATTTGAACGTAGCATGCGAATTCCTTCACAAGATTAAGCCGAACTAGGTACTAAGATTGAACGGGTGTGGTCTAGTTTTTAGCCAAAGGGTAGAAAAAGGGAGATTTTTACCTTTGAGGGGAACATAACCTCTTCTCTTGAGCTCCTCGAAGTGAAGATAACCCAACATACCACAAGCACTAGGAGTAAAAAGTATCATCTCCGTGATGCCAAATTCACTAGCTACATCTATAGTGAAGCTCATGACACCATCAAAAACTATGCAAGAAACAACAGGAAAATCTAAGTATTCATTAAGTTTAATTATGAGGTCGCATAAAGAACTCCAGCCATACTCAGGCAACGCCGAGCACAAGCATTCAAGGTCTTCGAAGCCTCTCTGGCTCGCCAACAGCAACCCATCAGAGATGGTTTGAAACTGAAAATCATGCAAACCCTGAAGGGAATCTTGACCTCTAGAGTTGAGAATGTGGTTGTAGTTGAATTATGTATGCACAAAGGTGATGTGGAAGCCATTAAAATGGAGTAGTTTTGCAAGTTTTAGCATATTATGAGGGCTTGGACAGGAAGTGAGATGCAATCAGCATGAGGTGTAAAATCTTAATGGATAAATCTTGATTAACCCTAAGATATTGCACATATAAATCTCACGTATTAACATTATAAAATACATACCTGATGAGTTTGATAAGATCGTCATGGTGCAAACCTTAGGAACAAATTGATTTTTCTCTTTTGACCATTTTATTTACGATGACTTTATAATAATTTAATGTGATTTTGTATTTTTTGTCTATGTATAAACGCTAATAAGTAGGAAAGGACATATTTATATCTTTTATAACTTAATCTAATATGTCTATCACATAATAAAGTGAAAGGTCAGGATTAATTAGCTATCTAATTATTATTTGAGTTCATGGGTTAATAAATAATTAGCTCAATATTAAGCTACATTCTAACATGAGATTTTAAAGACTCCATTGATGAGTTTTGAAGAAATGAAAGAAAAAGAAAACGCAGAGATGATCCAATAATGGAAGATTTCGTCTTTTTCTCTTTGATATATGGTCAGGCATATGTTAGTGTAGCTTATTCATTCCTGCTTATGTATTGAGTCCTGTTGCTGTTTTTTATAACCAATTTCAATTAGTGTTTCAAAAACTAGACCTAATTAGATGATGAGATCAATTAAATTGAAAATAAAATCATTGATTAAATCAATTAGTTTTAATCAGTTTTTAAAGTGATTTTTATTTTTAATTATTATAAACATATTTTTAGGCTCCATTTATTTTATGAAAAAATATTTTTTGAGAAAAATAATTTCTGAAAAAAATATTTTCTAAATAATATTTTTTCTGGTGTTTGGAATACACTACAAAACAAATATTAATTTTCTTTTGATTTAGAAGATTATAACAAAATTTAGACCATAAATATTTTATACGTATATTATTCATTATTCAATATAAAAAATAAAATTTTTATGAGTCTCACCTATTACTGGTCATCATCGACGATTGAAAGTGATCGGTGATGGGTGTCAATAATTAAAGATAACTAGTGATAATAAATATATATGTATATATAATTTATTTTTCATTTGGATAAGTTTATTAAAATTTGAAAAATGACTTAATTTTCTATTTGACTAGAAAACTATTTTTCATTGGTCAATTTGTATTGGATGCACCAAATAAAGGAAAGCGTAAAAAATGTTTTCCTAAAAAATATTTTTCGCAAAACAAATGAAGTTATATTTTAAAATAATTTCTATGATTGTCTGGAGTTATTTTGATGATATTTTAAATTTTATTTATTATTAAATTAATTAAATATGATCGATCAAATTAGTCAAACTAATTGACTTTAGAATTAACTAGCTAATGAATTCACTGACTGATTTGATTCTAAAAACCCTAATTTTAATATTATCTTTTTTTTCTTTTTGCTTTTTCTTTATTGAATTTGACATTGACTATAATGTGAACTAATAATCTCTCAATTCTATAATGTTTCTCAAGAAGTTGCAAGTTAAAATCTAATGGAAATCAAATTTATAAAAAGAAAAACACATAATAGCACCTAGAGGGCAAGAGAATTCAAATGAAAGAGAAAAAAAAAATTGTTACTGATCACTAAGAGAATAAGTTTATTAAACCCTCACATAAATGTGTAGAATTTCATTATTTATTAGAATTAGGAACCATATCCTTTCTTCTTTCAGAAATAATAATAACAATATTCAGCTTGTGTACACCACCGAAATAGATGCATATGTAGGCAGCACAATGTGACAATCTTTGTAGTTTAAGTCAATTGACCACATCTTCTCCTAAATTGAGGGTTGATATAGACAATAGAAATGACAAGATTTTAGATATTATGTAATTCAAAAGATCTATAAAATATTTATTAGGGAAAAGGTGCATTCAAGTTCCTCAACTATTTGACGCGGCTCATGTGAGCACTTGTTGAAATTTTTATTCTTAGTACGTCACATATTTTTTAAAAAAACACAACTAAGTTCTTTTTATCATTGTTTAATTTAACAGAAGTTACTCTAATGTGAAAGGTTGAGACCCATTAAATATTTTATATTTATATTAATATAAAAATATATATTAAAAATAAAATTTTTTGTAAGTTTCACTATCACTGATAACCAATGTTGTCCGACAATGACTATGATAAATGTCAATATTCAAGGATAATCAATAATAATAAATAGTTATGTTTATATAATTTATTTTTTATTTGAATGAGTTTATTAAATTCTGAAAAAGACTTATTATTTTCAAAATAGAAAGTTATTTTTTCTGAAAAATAATTAATTTTCTCTTTGACCTAATATTTTTCATTCACTAATTTTCTTGAATGTATTAATCAAAGAAAAATGTGAAAAAAAAAATTTTTTGTAAGATATTTTCAACGAAATAAATGGAGTCTAAGAAGAAGAAGAATATTTCTTGTATAATCTATTTCCCAGAATCCATAGCATTTATAAAATTTAAATTAATTATTAATTTAAAAATAAAAATTGAAAAGTATTATTAAATAAATATTTAAATGATTTTTAAAATATTTATATAGGTATCAAAAAACTTAAAATAAATAAAATATAAATATAAATATAAATATAAAATTTGTTATAATATTATATTATAGGAAAGAGTTACATTTATTAGAAAAAAAAAAAAAGCCTAATTCATTTAGCATAGCAATAACCAGCCAATCCAAAAGAGTTCAATGAATCTCAACTTTTTATATCAGACTAAGTTAATCCCTATTAAATTAAAAAATAATGAAAAGACATGGTTATTCTTTTTTTTTTCAAGAGATGTGTGTGACGTACTAAAAGTCAAAAGTCAATAAATGGCTACATATACCGGGCGAAATTGTTAAGAGGCCTAAATGCACCTTTTCCCCATTTTTTTGTAAATAATTTAAATTAATGATTGTGTTTAACCTCATCTTGATCTCATAATATTTCGCATTTCAAAGAATATACTATCTATCTGCATGATATGTCATAATTTATTGATTTTCTTTATGATATACGTTTTTATAACGTTATATGCTCTCAAGGATTTGTTAGCTTAATTATACAATTTAAAGAGAAAAATATATTAGTATATGATGAAAATTAGCTTAATGATAACTCTTTTCTTTTCAAAGTCATTCTATTTCTTTAATTGGTAGAAATTTTGAATGTTTTGACTATATTTTGGGTGGCGTTATTTCGACAGCAAAACTCTTAGGGCCAAAATTTATAATTTCATATTGAATTGATAAAATGGTCATTGTAGTTAATAAGCTGAAATTTTCTTTTATATTTTTAGAAAATTTCCTATATATTACTAATTAAAATTTGTTCATTTTTATAAATTACTATGCATGTAACTAAATTTTTGTTAGGAAAGTAACCATATTAATATGTATAAAATTATTAATATTAATAAAAAATTTAACTTCTTTGAAAATTATAAATAATAAAAAAGAACTTCTTTATTCTATGAGTCCCTCTTGTGCTATCTACTCTCCTGTCATTTTTGTAATATGGTTATCCTATATATGTTTGGGCCGTAGGCCTTTTTCCATTAATGAGATTTTTAATTTTAATTTTAATTTTTTTGCTGGCGACGGCACCCAGCAATTTTCATACCCATTTTTTAATGGTGTATTGGCTGCCAAATCTAAATTTTATCCTCTTTTATTTTGTTTTATATTAGCCTTGTGCTCCTATGATTTTTAATGAGAATTTCTATTTTATTAATAATTAAATTAATTATAAAGTATTTAATTTTTAATATTAAATAAATAATTAATTAAATTTATCTTCAGTTTCTTAAAGAAATGTAAATTCAGTTTGACTAGGAACATTACTACTTTGACAAATAAAATAAATAAATAAAATGATAATTTCAGATTTATTCGGAAAATTAATTTGCATATGCTAAAAAAATAATTCAACTCAATTCGAGATTAATTTTATTTTTAAATAAATTCAATTTAAATTGTTTAAAATAATTAAATAATATTTTTTATTTAAAAAAATTCAAACGAAAAATAATCTAAATATAAACTTAAAAAATGTTCAGTATATTTTTTTTCCTTGACCCAACATGTTTGACAGTTTTAAATACGTAATATAATATTGTTAGTGGGGTAGTGATGAAATGATAGAAAATTATATTTAATTTTTAATTTGCCACTTTCAACAGCGTGGGGTGGTGGCGCAGTTGGCTAGCGCGTAGGTCTCATAGCTTATTGAGTTATCCTGAGGTCGAGAGTTCGAACCTCTCTCACCCCATCAACAAGATTTTTTATTCCCAAAATTTCTTTTTTAGAACTATTTGGAGTTGATCTAAGTCATCAAAAGAAGATAATAATAAGCACTCATGTCATTTGCTTCACGTCTCTTTTTTTTTATTTTTTATTTTTTATCAAAGTGGGATTTCATTTCATCAAGGCCGAATAGGTAATATACAAGCAAAGGATTATAACCCAAAAGCTCAGCTACATATAAAGAAAAAGAAAAGCCCATGTACAAAAAACTTTAATGACTAAGTAAAGAACATATTGTGCGGCCCTAAGGAAGAACTCCAGTTGTTTCAGTTTATGAGCCATTAAAAATTAAGCACACTTCACAAAGCTCTAAAGTTAAACTTCAATCAAGTTTGGATAATCCCAAAAATTATGGGATGATTGTCTTTGCAATCAAAGGAAGGTGGACAAAATCCCCAAGCGAACTACACGTATTACTTCAACACCCTCTATAACCATTTTAATGCAAGATTGAACTCTAAAAGAGACAAATCAAATAAGTAGTTATAATTGGAGAAAACTTTGGATAATTTATTTGCTGAACTGCCTTAGGAGATATGTCATGAAGCTCATAGCAGAAAATGAGAGATCAAAACTTTTAACTCCAAATGGGTTAAAAACCATACAACTAAAACCTAAGCTCAATCACTGATGGAAGAAAACTACAAAAAATCCCATATAAGAGTACTATATCTACAACTAGAAATGGACAGTACAAAAGATAATAAAAAGAAAAGACAGCAAACAAATAAAGCAAAAAGAGGGAGGCGTTGCTAGCCAAATGCACCCCTTAAACTGGATGAAGATGAAATAAATTTTCTAGAGCCATTTGCTTCAAGTCAATTAACCCATTTCTTAGACGGAGGACTTTATTGTTCATAGTTTTGAATCCAATGACCATCATTAGATACCTTCCCATGTATCAATTCCATTTATGTTAAAGGTCTTAGCATTTATGAGAGTCTTTAGTAACAAAGAAAAAAGAAAACATTTTTTTATGGTATATTCAAGTTTTTAAATTTAATTAATTTGGTAGAAAAATTTTATTAGTGTTGTATTTATATAATTCTCTTATAAGAGTTAAACTTAATATTTATTATTATTAATTTCTTAACATAAACTGTTAAACACTAAAAGAATTAACGAATTTATATGATGCTAAAATAAGTTATTGTCATATCATATACAATCTCAAACATGTATTTAATTATCATATTAAAACATTTATGAATATATTTGGCCAATTTTTCATTCAATTATTGATTTTAAATTTAAAATTAAAATTTAATTTAATTGTAGCATATTAATATGTAAAATATATCCTTAAAATCAAAGAAAACCTAATCAAATTTTATACCTAATAAAAGAAAACCATATTAATGAACTTTAAAAAGACAACAATTTAGTACACGCATAAAGCTTGCTTTTCCAAAACAAAAACGCGTGCTTGCTGTTAACTGTATACATAATACACTCCTTCGTCGGCACATATGTCTGCCACCAGAAACATGTCAACTCCGACCACAGCAGAAGGCGGCCTACCCCTACTTTTTCTGCCGTTCATAGACATGACAACACTCTCCCAATCTGAACTCCGCTCTCTCTCCCTTTTCTCCTCCTCCTCCTCCTTCCACACCCAAGACGACGTCGTTCAACCCTCCATCGACCCTTTATCCTTCAACGAGAGCGCCGGTTCCCGCCGCCAAACCTACTCCCGCCTCCCCTCTCAGCACCACCACCACCATCGCCACCGCCTTGCCGGCCTCCTCCCCAAAACCCAAAACCCTATTTCCTCCTCCTCCACCATCACCACAGACACCGACCACGTGGAAAACCGCACCATTATTAAATTCCTAAAGCAATTCCTTTCCTCGCATCCCCAATTCAACCAACTAGATTTAGTAGATTTCGACTCATTTACCCATCTTAATGATGCCATTAATTATACCTCTAATAACTCATTAGCAGTGGTTAACGATGGTGTGAATTATAATGGAGAGAGGAAGAAGAGGAAGAGAGGGAGGAAACCGAAAAAGGTGGCGAAGGTGATGGAGGAGGAGGAGAGGGATAGGCAGGTCGTGAACAAGAATGGGGTGGTGGTGGATTTGGTGGGGTTGGGGAGTTTGGAGGGGGACCCATATAAGGAGGAGTTGAAGAGGAGGAGTGGAGGGATGGAGAAAGAGGAGGAGTTGTTGCAGTTTTTAAGGGGTTTAGGAGGGGAGTGGTGTAGTAGGAGGAGGAAGAGGAAGATTGTTGATGCTAGTTTGTTTGGTGATACTTTGCCTGTAGGTTGGAAGCTGCTTCTTGGGCTTAAGAGAAAAGATGGCCATGCGTGGGTTTATTGCCGCAGATATATAAGGTTGGTTATTAGTGTGTGTTGGGTTTTTGACGCATTGATGGCGGTACTTTTTTTTTTTTTTTTTGTGAATAATATCTGTTTTTATGTTGGTTAGTTGTTTTAGTTAGTAAAGGTAATGACTTTTTATGTTATCTTGGATGCCAGATGATGTTCCATTCGTGTTTTTGAGAGTAGACCTTTTTTTGTTTTGCAATCTTATGCCAAGTTTGTGTCATGGATTTTTGAATTATTTGCTTCAATTTTTTGTTTTTTCGAGAATATTGTTTTCGTGGATGTAGATGGTTAGCAGTTAAGTTGTTTTAAGAGATGAAGATAGGAACTTTATATTTTCTTGGATACTAGATGGTGTTCTTTTTTTTTTTTTTCTTTTGAGGATGTAAGACTTTGTTTTTTGGGTTTAGATGATTAGTCATTAAGTTGTTTGGATCTCTGAATTTCAGTCTCTAGATATTATTTCTTGTGGATGCAAATTCATGCTATCTTATTCTAAGTTTGACGTTACTATGGTGGTAAACATGTCCTCTAGTTGTTATAACAGCATGTGAAACAATTTGAAAGTGAATGTATCTCTTTTAGCACTAGTTAAGGTTACATCAGGGTTCACGAAACCCATTTCTTTGGCTGTTTAGTGCCTTGCATGTTTTTTTTTGCTCTGCCGTGGAATGATTGTTTAGCTGTCAATTGCAAAATTATTGATAAATTTATTGCAGTGGCTTTGTCCAATACTCATATGCACAATGTTTCTGCTACACCAATTTAATTTGGTGATTACTTCTTATTTTCCTCTCTTTGATATGCACATACTTTATGGGTTCATAAATGTACAGCTCTTTCTTTCTCAATGGCCCTTTTATGTTTTTCTTATTGGATATACTCAGCCCTGGAGGACGACAATTTGTATCCTGTAAGGAAGTTTCAGCATATGTACAATCACTTGTTGGATCTAGTGATGCACGGCAGGCGAAGGATCATGCAGGTGACTATATTCAGCAGAACTACAGACTAACTTGTGAAAGTGTAAGTGTGGATAAACTTCATGATTTTGTTGAATTTAACCTTGTACAATAAGACTTACAGTATATTCGCCAGTTTGCAGGTGCTACTAGGAAGGAGGAGGATCAGAGGCAATCTAGGGAACATGATAAGGCAGTTGCATTGCTGGGATTTGACAATTTGGAGTTAGCAGAGGTTCAAATACATGACCTTTTTGAATGCCACAAATGTAAAATGACATTTGATGAAAAGGACACATATCTGCAACACCTTTTGTCATTTCACCAGAGGACTACAAGGAGGTATAGACTCGGTTCTTCTGTTGGTGATGGTGTAATAGTTAAAGATGGAAAATATGAGTGCCAATTCTGCCATAAGGTCTTTCATGAAAGGCGACGGTATAATGGTCATGTAGGAATCCATGTGAGGAATTATGTGAGGGGGATTGAAGAATCACCCTTTGGCCGGATGTCTTCACAAAAGAGAAATGACTCTCCAACTACAGATGAATTGCCTATAAGAATCTCCAAAATGGATGCATTGATCGAAATTGCTCAGAATTCAATGGGAGAAACATCATTTTTGGGTCCTCATGGTGAACCCAATGGTGGGTTTTGCTGTGACAAACAGAACCTTGTGCCTAATCAAGAACTTCTGGCTTCAGATTCTGATCATGAAGTAAAATCTGATTCTTCTCTCAGTGAACCAGACATAGGATATGGCATGATTGAAAAATCTCAGGAACTGGAGTTTCATCAGCAGAAAAGTGATCATATGATTGATGACACTAACAATATGGTAGATGTTAAGATAGACTCTGCATTTGCAAATAAGCAACATGGTAATACATCGGAAACTTTTGGTCAAAGAGATTGTCTGGCATTCTGCACTGATGATATGGATAAGTCTGTCCTTGAGCAGGAAAAAGGTTCTGGATGTCACTCCCATGCTCCAATGAGTCATGAGAAATTTTGTAGCATTGAGAATAACATGAATTTGGTTAGCAAAGACAAACAAGAAAATTGCAATCTAGATGAAGTGGACAAAACGAGGAAGGTTGAGATAGGAATTGGCTTTGGAAGTAATAACTGTGAAGTTTATAATAATATTGTACAAGAGACTGTACAGAAATCTTTCAAAGACGATGGACTTCAGCAAGGAACTCAAGAACCATCTGCGTCTCTACTGCAACCATCCCATGGTATTTCAGCACGCAATGTGAGCTTGGATAAGGTATTTGTGGCATCGTAGTTATTTTGGTTACTGTTTCTTCTCCATTTTCACTATGAGAGCTGATATCATGTTTACTAGGTTGTGAGAGATCGTTCTCTTCATTGTTAATGAAAGCAATTGTTGGTTTAAACAACCGACTGCATCAAACCTTAAATCTGAAAGAATCTTGGTTCGGAGAGGGGAAAAAGAATCTCTCACATTTACATTCCACTCATTTAGAAATATGAATTTGCAAATTGGCATTGGATCTGAGCGGAGAGTGCTGATGCACATTTTGAAGTTCGTTGTTTGACTTGGTTCGATAAAATCAAGGATTCTGTATTTAGGTTTTCACATATAATTGTTTTGATGCATGTGGAGGCTTGATGGTGTAGTTTTTCCTGTTCAGTGACCCAAATTTTGGTGAGAATTGTCGTCTATTTTTCATTTATAGTTTTATATATTAGTTGATTGCTATCTTATACTTTTCTTAGCAGGAAGAAAATGAATTTAGTACAGTGAATCAAAATTATGATAGAATAGCAGGATTTGAAGAGTTGAGGTTGGAGGAAATTGAACAACTAAAATTTAGTTTTGGGACTGGGCAGGAATCTATCTCTTTGTCGGAGGTGCCAGTAAGTGTGGATGATAATAAGATGGAAGGGATGTATGACGCCTCAGTTCAGTTTGAATCAGAGGTTGTAGATGCTTCTGGTGGACAACAGCTTACCACTGTCTGTGTATGGTGTGGAGTGGAGTTTTGCCATGAGGCTGTTGACGCTGAATTGCAGTCAGATTCAGTCGGTTATATGTGTCCTGCCTGCAAGGCAAGAATATCTGGGCAGTTAAACATGTTGGATGGCAGTTGCTCATGAATCTTTTAGGGGTGGGGTAATTTCTATTTCCTTGGTGCTGTCTCACAATTTAGGAGTCTTTACCTTTTTTATATTTTTCAGTTGTTTATTTATTTTAACCATGAATGAGCAACATTTAATTGTTTTAGCATAACATAATTCACATCTAGTGCTACTGGATTGTGCCTTCCTTAAATATAAGTGACTGTGATGCAAATATATTATCAATGTGATATATAATAAGAATCAGGTCCTATACCCTTTTATATCTGATTATTACCATGATTATATATTCTGGTAGGAATTACTTGTAATGTAGAGTAGGGATATGGTTAGAATGATAAGTATTGGTGATGCCATTTGGTATCTACATAACTGCTAATGCAACAATGTGAAAATGGATGAATGTCTGCTGATCTGTAAGGATGTCATTATATATGTATTAAAGCTTGTCCATGAAAATTGTACTGATAAATGACATAGAGTTCACACATAATACATATAGATAACTACAAATAATGTATGCATAAAAGCTGTTGGTATTTCCTTGGTATTTTTAGTCTGTTTTTATGAATCAATTTTTTACTCTCCTTTTTTGGTTGTTGATATGCTGCAAATTGTTAATATTAGTTCTGATCACTTCCATTTTGCTTTGACGTCAGATGCTGGAAGGAAGACAGCCACAGTGGCAACAAATGGTACTAAAATTTTGCAACAAGAAGTTGACCAATGTGTCTTTGTGTACTTATGTGTGTATGGAAGTATGTGCTATAAATTAACCTCTTAATTGCTAGGTTTGATGAATATATCATCCTTGTATCCATTTCTTGTTCTTCCTAAGACTGACAACTAGAGCCTGTTGAATATACCCTGTGATGCATCATGGTCTTGTTTTTCAGTCTTTGCTTTTATCGTCTTAAAAGGTGTATTTAAACTGAGGTGAATATTAGATATGTAAGATTCTTTAGATCTTCTGGTATGGTCCATGGCTAGTTTTGGCCTGAAGTCTCATCTACTAATCCATTGAATGAGTACCCAAAACTAAAATGTGTTATTTTGGTTAAAACAACCAGTTTCTCTAGTTCTAAACTGTAGCTTGAGCTCATGAAGAAAGTGATGGTGGGATCATCTAAATGTTTGTGATGGTTGATACAGTTGAGTTCTCATTTTTGTTCCATGAGTCCAGCGTCAACTCCAGATGAAGTGGAATCAACCGCCCCAAAATCATAGTGAAACCTGTTAATCGGATCTGTCTTTCTGCCATTGAATGAAGGGTAGAGGATTTGATTCTTCTTGCCATTATGGCATGGTGGAATAGAGGGATGAATAAAGAGGAAAGGGAGAAGAAAAACAAAAGGAATGGTAGGAGTATGGCTGTGAAAAAGCCATGGTCATACATTTTGCTGAATGACAAGTTTCTAGTCTTTACTTCAAGAAGGGATTTGTGGCTTATGTAATTATAATACTAGCCATTTCTTTGTAACTGAACTCTTTAAGAACGTTTGAATCCTTGTCTACATAAACAGACATCCTGTCTCTGACCTACACAATGCTTATAATATATATATGAGAATTTTTACGTTACAGTGATAAAATATATATGTAGACTACTAGGCTGGCCAAGGGCTTTTGCCCTTGGTGATAACATATATTGAGTCCCTCCTCATATGCGCCGTGGTGAAGTTTATTTTTCAAGCGCAATTATGCGGTGTTCAAATGATTTTAATTTTCGATATGCTTCTTAACACGTTTTATCTATTAACAATTAATTATTATACTTATGGTATGTACTAATTTTTATTAATTTTAATAGTAATTTAAATTTAATTTAAATCTATGTATCAGTGTGATTTTAGTTCAAATTTTAAAAATTATCAAAATATATCAGAATCGTGAAATTAAATGTAACGTTAACCCTAACTCGTGTATTGATTAAAATTAATAATAGCGTAATAGGTCAAAATAATAAAATATATAAATATAAAAGATATACTAATCAAATTTTACATCTTCTAATAGAAAATATCTTCTAACACAAATTTTAATAGAAGTTGTATCACAAATATATATATATATATATATATATATTGTACTAATATTACATTTAATTTTACAATTATGACCTATTTTGATAATTTTAAAATTTGAGCCAGAATCATATTAACACAGATTTGAATCTAAATTATCATTGGGCCTTTTTATTATTATATGCATTGCACATGAATCCATGCATTAACTAATATAAATTAATAAAGTACTAGTCATACTACGATAAAGTTAATAATGATATCCAAAATTTTTTAATATGTTAAAATTATATAAAATATCCATCTAATTCAGAAACAAAGTCATGCATCATTTGATTCCATTTAGTTATTATACAATTGCAGAAATTGGTGTTATTAAATTTGCAAAATATTCTTTTCATGCTAATAGATAGGGACAACAAAGTTCACCCATACTCATCCTTTAAAAATAGGGTATAGATAGTAAATGAGTAAGTTATATCTTAAATAAGCAGTAAATGAGTTATTACCTATTTAATCGTATTAATATATAGATTAATATAGGTTGGGTAATGATACTCATTTATTTAATACTTTTTTTTTCTCATTATAGTTTTAACAATTTTTTATATGATTTTATAAAATGAAAATAAATAAATACATCACTAAAAGACAATATAATTCTTTATGCAAGTAATGTAAAAAAAATTGTATTTAAATAAAATATATATATTTAAAAAGTGAAAAAAATATTTTTAAATATACATTTTCTTAAATAATATAAAATAAGAATTTTTATTTTTTAATTTATCTTTATTAATTATTAAATTAATCAATTATATTAAGGATATAAATGCAAAGTTGTATTATAAATTATAAATTAACAAAACATTAAACAAAATTTCTTAAATAATATAAAAATAATAAATGATAAATTTTTTTAGAATAAAGAAAGTATAATTAAAATTTAAGCAAAGAGCTGTAGCATCTACAGAAGCAAATATTTATGGACATGAAAGTTTGCTTGGTCCAGTTGGCCCTGCAATGGAATTAGAATGCAGGTTTATAGAGCTCAACTTGACTTGCAGTTTTCAAGTTCAATGAGCCTTTCTCATTCGCAGTCTTACTCGCATGGGCAACATTTTTTTTTTATTTATAAATTTATATTTTATATATTTAATATAAATAAAAATTTATTTAAAATTTTATTTTATTGAATTCTTGAAATTGATTATAACTAAATTAAATTCTATCCAATTAGGTAGAATTTATAAATGAATTCTAAAATAAAATTTTTCATAATAATAAAAATACTTCTAGTTAAAATATCTTTTTATTTATACATTATGAATAGAATTAAATAAAAAAATATATTTAAAATATCCGTTAAATAAAATTTATGAATAAAATATAATATATATTAAAGATTAAATAAGTAAATGAAATCGATAAATAAAATGATGTAATATATATTAAAAATTAAATAGGTAAATGAGTGGATACATATTAAATAGAGTTCAATAGGTATGAATACCCATATAAATATTTAAACGGATTATAAATGGGTAAATTGATAATATTCCCATCTATTTTGAATTTACCCACACCCACCTATTTGCATCCATACCTAGATCTATTTCAATGGTATACAACACCCTCATAGCAATTGAGAGCTACAATAATAGAATATTATATACTAATTAAGGGCTTGAATAATTAAATATATCTTGTTCTTTCCTTAATTATATAGCTTTATGATATACCAGGATCTATTTCAATTATCTAACAAAACTCTCATAGTAATTAAGAGCTACAACAATAGAATATTATATGCTAACTAAACTAAGGGTAATTATATATTTCTTGTTCTTTACTTAATTATATAGCTTTATGATATTACCGAATCTATTTCAATTGTCTACAAAATTCTCAAAGTAATTAAGAGCTACAACAATGGAATATTATATACTAATTAAGGCTTGAATAATTAAAAATATCTTGTTCTTTCCTTTACTTAATTATATAGCTTTATGAAATACTTGGATCTATTTCAATTGTGTATACGAAACTCTCATAATTAAGAGCTACAACAATGAAATATTATATACTAATTAAGGGCTTGAATAATTAAATATATCTTGTTTACATAATTATATAGCTTTATGATATACTGGATCTATTTCAATTATCTACAAAACTCTCATAGTAATTAAGAGCTGCAACAATAGAATATTATCTACTAATTAAGGGCTTGAATAATTAAATATATCTTGTTCTTTCCTTTACTTAGTTATAAAGCTTTATGATATACCTAGATCTATTTTAATTGCCTACCACATAAGAAAAATAAAGAAAAATTTATATATAATATAAAATTCCTCCACTCTTTAAAAAAAAAATTAATCGTTAAGCGCATAATAACTCAATTATTCCAAAGAGAGAGAGAGGGATGCCAACTAATTAATAGAGTTTTGTATTGTTTATTGCGCCTCTTGAAATAATTTTCACAAGTTACCTCAAGCATACCATTATTAATTTAGAGAATATATATTTATTTAAAGATAGAAAGGAAAGAAGAAAATATAAATATCAAATAATCTCTAAGTTTATAGTCACAACGGTTGAGTGTGCATCTCCTAATATTGTCCTCTGTAATACTTCTTATAATATTGGCGGAATAAAATCATATATAAATAGACAAAATCTAAACCCGGGCGGTAAAAGGTTATGCATACTACATTTTGGATTCCTATTTCAAAATTAAATGGAAAAATCTCAATAACTAATGAAGATAATCTAAGATTTAAATTGACCAAATTATTAATAAATTTATATCTTTCCTTGTATAAATAAAGTATTTTAAAATGTTTTTCATATTAAAGTCTATTTTCTATATAGTTCCTTATTAAAAAAATTAAAAGATAAATTTTCTTAGCCAATGAAATTATAGAATAATATATGTTATTAATATAATCATAATGTTCGATATATATATATATATATATACACACACACACCGTTTGCTTATGTAGGCTTTACGTGGAAAGGGGGCCTTAACTTATAATTTATATAGCATAGAAATGGAAATGTGAGGGAAACTGAAAAATAAAAAATAGTTTATGAAGAAATAACAACTTACAAATGTATAGGTGAAAAATGTAAAAAAAATGGAGAATTTTGAAATGCGAAAATGTGTCTTAAACACATAAATGTGATCCAATTAAAGTTTTCATGCAACATAACTTATAATATGGTTCAAGAGGCAAAGAAAATCTTGGATTGACATATGCTACCCCAATAACATATGTTCAAAATAACATTGGCCAAGCTATTGAAACACCAGGCGTCAAGATCTGGGTTTTAAGGAATATTTTTAGGAACGCTTTTTCACAGGTAAGCTCGCCAATTAGATACACCCATTCCTTGTTTTCACATAGTTTGCCATTTATTATTATTATTATTTTGAAATTCTTAGTTGTCTTCTGAATTTTGAGCTCTTACATGAAATTACTTCTTGGTATACCAATTATGCACCCATTCCATTTTGAGGTTGATATTATCCAAACTAGTATGGGTTAGACCCATCTTATTTATCATAAGTCCAATTCGATACTATGGGCTAGGCTCACTGCATTTATCATAATTTTAATTCAGTTATATTTGGGTCAATAATTTATTGCAAACTTAGTAACGCATGTCATAACCCTTGCAAGTGTACAATCACTAAAATAATATAACGATGAGTTAAGATCGTTCTCATAGGGATAGATCACACAATTACCAACAATTCTCAAATATCCTATTCTCTAGCAAATTGAAAATTAGAGAGTAGATAATTACTTAAATAGAAAATAACGAACACAATAAACGAAATGAACTAAGAAAATTCCTATGAGATATGATTTCTATGAAGTTTGAATTCACCATAATACCTTCCCATATTGAAAATGGATTTTTGAAGATTGATTTTTCTAAAGTTTTCAATGCTTTCTTTCAAGTAATATTAATTTACCCCTATGAGATTGTGTCTATTCTTGTAGTTACAAAATTTAATAGAAATTCATCAAGTCCTATCAATAATCTTCAATATCTCTAAGAGATTGAGCATACTTTCATAGTCTCAATCTCTAAGTTTAATATGTTATAAACTAACTTTAGATTTTTACTTTCACTCCATCATCAAAAGTCTCAAATATGCTTTAATGTGGTCATCTTATATACAAGACAATCAATCACAAACATATTAAATCAAGTCACCCATAAATAATTTAAACAAAAATCAATTTATATATTCATAAGATAAGTATTGGATTTTCACCCTAGTCCCTAAAATTAAAAGTTTTGCTATGCAGGGTAGAAAAGAAAGAGCAAGTAAAAATAGAATCCATCAATTTAGAAACATAAGAGTTTTACAAAAAAGAATTCTCGTTATGTCAAATAGATGAACATAGAGGAGTAATAAGCTTTCCTAAGTGTAGATCTATTATTAGCTTCAATAAATCTTCAATAGATCTTCTTAAATACTGGTGTAGATCCTTGGATCTGTTTTTGCCTTCACAAACTACTCTCTCTGTAATGGGTCTCGAAAAAGACATGTATATGATTTGTTTTTTTTTTTTTCAAATAAATATGATAATATATAAAACCTGATACTAGTAAGTTCCATAGCTTGTGTCATGTGACTTTATTATATACAATCTACTTATTATTTTGCTCAATCAACTCTCTGGGTAAGTGCATGGTTCAAGACATGAGCCTTACAACTTACTTTGGAGAGCTTGATTTTTACTTATTCTTAGATTTTTTCATATAAGACATAAAATAAAGGAAAAATTAATTATTTACAAGATAAAATGTTGTAAAGAATAAGAAATACGCCTAATTTATGTCAAAATATATATGTAAAAATTACACATATCACTTAGCTCGCCCTACATATGTGGCTTTTTCAACCTATCTATAGTCATCCACTTCAAAAAGTAATCGTCCGTTTCAAGAAGTATCATTCATTTTAGGGAACATCATCCACTTTAAGAATTATTCATCCTCATCTAGTAAGAATAATCCATATGAATCCTTATATAAAGAGTCCTTAACTAAGCATTTCATTCATTCAATCTCATATGGTTGCTCTTACTCTTGAGTAATAAATCACATTTAATCATCGGAGTGGATATCAAGCATAAGGTTAGACTATCTATTCATCTTTTTCCTATGTTACAAGTCTTGACTAAAAAGAACTTGGACTATTAGATCAATATTATCCACATTATCAATTGGTGTGGTGAGTGTGGAATGAACTGGTAGCTCTTCATTCCCCATTCTTTAACTATAGCTTCCCCCATCATTGGCCTTAAAAACCAGCAAACCCAAGATGATCCAGAGAGGCTAAGGCCTAGAGATGCCCTCATCTTTGGCCACTTCCCACCTCCACCCCTGGCAATACAAAAAGGTAATAATAAAGCAGTATGGTTGGCCACAATTGCAAGACGATCAAGCTAATGCTCATCTAGTGTCTACCTATGAAGAATTCATAACAATGTTATGAAAATTCATACAAACCCTCGCACAACATCATGAGCATGCAATTGTGCCACAAACGCCTCCATTAGCTCCAATTCAAAACCAAAATCCTTTTCTTCCCCCAGCTGCAACTCATCCTAATAGAACTAAAGCTTAACTGCTTTATCAATAAGCTTAGAAGGATAGAGAACATGCTTAAGAAATGCACTTAGCTTAGCGCCACGACATACTTGATGAAATAAAAGAGTTCTCCTATAAACTTATTAATAGTTGGCAGTCTATTCTGAAAGTCTGCTTTTAGATGATGAAGCTCTCTAAAGGAAGATAATGAACACGATAGAAAAAAGCACAAGGTAGATAACACTTTGCTATGGATTAACACACTTATGACTATAACCATTTATCATAGAAGGTAAGGGGTGGGCTTATTCTCAAGAAGTTCAAACTCCTCCACATCAATAATTAGAATGGTTTGACTTATTCAAAAAGTCATATGTATAAATTCAAGTCTAAGCTCCAACTTCATAAATACTTAGATGCTTATTTATGTAAAATTTTAGAGTGGTATTAAGACCTAGCTCATGGTTCGGTTTAAAACTCCATATAGTTGTCCCAACTGGTCCCAGCTATTTGCAATTAAATTCATCTTTGTCATCCCTAAGATAAAACCACCTTTGACCTACATGAGGTAGTCCATAAAAAGGGATCAAAGTAATAACATACACACTATAATGATAAAGATCCATCATAAAGAGGAAGAAAATATCTCATTGAGATAATGATGGATCTAAGAAATCAAAACTAAAAATCTCATCAAAAGAAAGGTAATATAACTCTTTATATAATCAAAAGATTTTCAAAATTAATTAAAAATATGAAGAAAAAGAAAATTTTATAATTAAAAAACTAAAACAAATTGAGAAAATGAAAGGACAAAGATCATTGGCTATAGGTGGCAAACGGATTAGATCAAATGAATTTGAGTCAAATCATTTTTGTGATCACATTATTTTGAGCTATCACTTTAAATTATGATGAATTGAATAGCAGGTCAAGATGTAAAAAGAAATTTAGATTATTTTTTGGTTTCGAATTAGATTAAATAACTCATGTTGTTGACTTTTACATAAAAAATCTTATTTGGATTTTAAAAATTTTTTTAAATGCCTTTTATAATTTAAATTGATTCATTTTGGATAGAATTAATATCAGTTAATTTAAATAGATAATCAATTCAGCATATATCAATTTCAAATCTCCTTCAATTTTAAATTAAATTGAAATTTTAGGTGAATTTGAATTTGATTGCAAATTAAAAATTATCATCTATATTATTAATCACCAAAATAACGGACTACAATCTTTAGAATTGCTTCAAAAAGGATAAGAACAAAAGTAAAGAGGAAGAGAGGGTGAATTTATCAACTTTCATAGAATATGCTGATGGAACACCATCCTAACTGGTTAAAGATTAATTTAGAGGTCAACAATTGATGTACAAAGCATATATTTAAAAATTATAATTTTATTAACTAAGAATAAGAGTTTTTTTTTCATGTAAAGTTTGATTTCGCTAAAAAAAGTTGTAAAATATTATTTTTTAATGAATTTATTAAACTCTATAAATAATTTTGCTTTAAATTATTCTCAATACGAAATAAAAGTTAAAAAAAAAAAAAAAACTCATTTCTGCATAAAATAAAAATAATAATCACAATGTACTTCTGGAAAAGGGATGAATTTTTGGAGGCTTGTTGAAATCATTTCAGGACATATTGTTGTGACGGTGGACTACAATTAACCCATTTAGTACGAAAAGCAGTTGAGCTCAGCTGATCTTTGGACAACAAATAAAGAGTGGAGAATCTGATTCTCATCCTACCAACTTTAACAAGTCAGTGGCAGATTAAAGAAAAGGGGAAAAAATAGTGATTAAAACGATAAAATCCCTTTGAAATTTGCGATAGTTAACAACTTGATTTCTTATGTTGTAAGATAAATCAATACACATAAATATATACAAAGTTGGTACAAAGAATGTTAAAAAGAAAATTTATCATATCAAGCTAATTAAATGATAAATACGTAATCAAAAGCTTGAAAATTTCTATATTATAATTAAAAAGAATAATAATAAATACCAGGTTAATTAAAATATATGTTTAAATACTGAGCCAACTACTCAAAAGTTAGTAATGAAATTATAGTTACAAATATCATTTAATAAAATATAAGATTATCACTGGGTAAGCTTTTTTTGATAGGTCTAAAATTTGACATACTGAATTCAGTCTAAAAGCTCCTTATAATATTAATAAAAAAATTATAGTTGAAGTAAAGTGCGAGTTAGTGACTAATTATAACAATAATTTTAGTTGATGATTACAAAAATAAACTTTTCAATACACTTTAATCCTTAAAATTTAAAATTAGACTATGCTTTCTGTTCATCAAGTTAGACTATATTTTTGTCCTTATGCTTTTATTTCAGCTTAGCCCTTCAGTTAAAAAGCTCAAATTATTATTATTATAGGACTAGATTGGTCAAATTTTAATCAAAATTCAATTTTTATCTTAATGGTCAAATTTTAATCAAAACTCAATTTTTATCTTAACAATATATATTGATATGTTTTAACATCTTTTTTAGGTGTTGATTTTTGCAGTTTTTTAAGATAGTTATGCATTGAAAATTGGATGAAAGTCTAAGTCTCACATTTTATAAAAGACACCCTAATTCATGGCCAAAGACTTCAAATTCGCAACTGCGACCTTACAAGAAGAATGAATGATTTTGATCCAGAAAGATTCATAGAGTAAATTGCTACCGCAAGCTAAGGAAGAAAGCAATGAAGACCAAACAGACGGATTTGTGGTGAGCATCCGTTAGGAATCATGACTGCGACTTTTGTAGTTGCTTGAAAGGAACTGAGTTTGCAACCAAAACTTACCAGGTGTTCAAGATAACCGTTGACATATCAAAATTCACGAGGGTGAAATGGCCTTTGAGACTGCGACCTGCTAAAGCAATTTCTCCTTATCAAATAGAATGATTCATGGTGCTTGTCGTGTCTAAGAAGAAATAAATTGCGACCGCGATGATTTTTGGTTGGTTGGAAGAACACAACGACTATTTTTCTTAGAAGACCAATAACAACATGCCACGTGAACTAGCCGTTAGATACAAACAGAGTTTTCTACCACGATTTCAACTTTTTTAGTCCAAAATGGGAAATTGCGACTGTAACTTACTAGCCACAAGCGCAAAATCAGTCTGATATGCATTTAA
Organism: Omphalea diandra; assembly: GCA_949677035.1. NCBI lineage: Eukaryota > Viridiplantae > Streptophyta > Magnoliopsida > Malpighiales > Euphorbiaceae > Omphalea > Omphalea diandra. The sequence goes on along the minus strand of CATIWR010236916.1, from coordinate 16,222 downwards.
TGCAAGATCTACCTAGCTTGTCTCAGAGATTTAGACATAATTTTTTAGTAACGTCTCTTTAGTTGTTGTGACCTATAAATACTCCACCAAACAGACATGAATGCAAGAGAATAATGTTGAATATAACCAAACTCTTGCAATTTTGTTTCTCAACTTTTAATTCTTTGTATGTGAGTTGATATTATTGGGTGTTAGCATTAAACATCATTGTTATTAAAATTGAGAGTTAGTCTAACTATAAAATTCTTGTAATAGGTTAAGTCTGAGCCTTTGGAAAACACTTAATAGGTTTTTATGTGAGTCTTAAAACGCAAATTGTAAGGTTTTGTGTAAACTATAAAACATAAAGTGTACAAGTTTGGTGTGAGCTTAGAAACATCATTTAGGGTTAGTGGAACACCCAATTATGAGGAAATGAGGAGTGGATGTAGGATTCATTAACACCTGAATCACTATAAAATATTGTGTGCTCACTTCTTCTTCTACTTCTTTAATTTTCATATTCTTCACATTTCCTACAAATTTTTTAAATTTCTCACCAATTCAATCCCTCCTCTCTTGGTGCTCAAGAGCCAACAATTATTATTAGATCAATTAATTCAACTATAAATTGAGTTGAGATCAAATTAATTTAAATTTATTCTCAAATTAAATTAGATTTAAGTCAAACTAACTTTGGATTAGATCAGTTTCAAATGCATTTATTTTAAAATTAATTTTTTAAAAAATAAATTCAAATCAAGCTAGAAATTATCACTCCACATGCATCAGATGTTCAAACTTGGTAGGTATGCATGCATGATTAAGAATTAGAGATGACAAATTTTACTCAACTTGAGAATTTGTTTGAATTAGTTTAAAAAAACTAACTTGAATTCGGACAAATTAAAAACTGCCTTAATCTGAAATAACTTAAAATTTTTTTGTATCAAGTTAGGTCAAAATTTACCTAAACGAATCAACCAATGACCTAATCTAATTGACCCAATGACAACGTAAAGAAAAAATAAATTTTATTATTAAATATATATAAGATATAATAATAAAAGTAAAAAATAAAAAATATTTTTTTAAAATGGTTAGATTATTTAATTAAATTTAAATTTATTTTTATTTAAAATATAATAATATTTTTATGTGTTAATAAATTTACTTTTGATTTTACTGTACCTTTTATGTTCCTAAATTATAATTTCTTATTTGTTGTGACAAGTTATTTTGTAAAAATAAAATTTATTTATTGTAATAAAATAATTTTATCATAATTTCTTAAATGTTTTAATATAATGACAAAAATATTATTATGAAAATATTGTATTAAATGATTTGGCAATTAATTTATTTAAAAAATTTAAAGTATTTCACAATTTTTCCTATTAGATAGATATATCAAAAAAAAAATATTGCAGTCATAAAATACTTATCTTAAAATAGAATTTCATTTTCAATTCTTTAATTCTTTAATGTAAACAAATATGAGTATGTAAAAAACAATTAAAATATTAATCAAATTATTTTTTCCTTAAATGATTTTAAAGGTATAATACTTTACCTTACTGTAGTGTATTCAAAAGAAGTAATTCAAAGAAATTCATCAGCAGAATATCCCTTCCTAGTCATTCTGGTATTTATTATATATACTTACATTTCATCATGACTAACGAGGGTAAATATGAAATATATAATAAGGGGGCGCATACCAACAATGCATTACAATATTACAACAATCATATAACAAAAGCTAACAATTAGCTAGTATTAATAAAAGTATATCATATGGTTTTGAACTTCTCTTAAAAATTAAGATTATGATTTACTTTGTAATATTTTAATACTTTATGAACATATCAAAAGCTATGACATTGTTAGGCATAATGATGTGACTCGTTGAGGTGATTTTTTATTATTTTTGGTCCCATATTGATGGATTTTACAATCATTTTATGTACAAATTCAAATTTAAGAACTTTTTATTGGAGATCTCAAGCCGTTGTTAGTGGCATGTGTGTGTGTGTGTGTGTTTTTTTTTTTTTAAATATGAACTTCATTCATATAATAAATAATTTTATAACTTGATGATATACATGTATAATGATAAAAATAATGTATCAAGAAGTATAAAATATTAAAAAATCCAACTATTTATAATGTTTTCCAATCAAAAAGACTGAAAACTTGAAATTATAACTCGATAAAAAGTGCAGTCAATTTAATGATTATACTAGCCATAAATCGACTATATAATATTTAAATGACTTCAATAGCAATCACATTTGTTACAAGTAAAATAAAATTAAAAGTTCCTTAAAAAATCAAATAAATCAAAGGAAGAGAAGAAAATCAATGACTACAAATCTGACTTCTATTATTTTTAATGAGCTCAATGACCATCACATTCATTACGAGTAAAATAAAATTACAAAGGTTTCCTAAAAAAACAAATACATTAGAGGAAGAGAAAATAAAAGAGGTGAGTATATATGTGATTCAAAAAGTTAAAAATATACTCTTTTCTTAAATATTATGTGCCTCATAACTCATCACAGCAAATCCTCAATTAATTAGCGTTTTGCCCATTAATATATATAGACTTCTTTGCATGATGTGATTATCGATGTCTAGTGATAACACATGGATAGTTTTAAATTCGTGAAGGATAGTAGAGGATACAGTTGCATAAGATGCCGACGTCGATTCCCAGCAACAATAAAGGTGGAAGAATTCCAATGCACATCATGTGAAAGACTTTAGTCCTAGTCCTAGTCGTACCAGTTCTGACCCATCCTCAGACGAAGGAAACGGCAGAGCTAGTAGAGTTCGTAGAATTTGCGAAAAGTTCAAGAATACTATTTCTGGTCATCACCACCGTGATCAAGAGAGTGATAACGAAAAACCCAAGTCATTGAATTGCGTTCCTTCCCCTTTGAACTCATCAGGATCATCGTCTTCTTGGTCTGAACTTAGACCAAGGAAACGTGCACTACTTATTGGAGTAACTTACAAGAGGTGGAAGTACAAGCTTAAAGGAACTCTTAGTGATGCCAAGAATATCAGAAATCTTCTGCTTAATTCCTTCAATTTCCTTCCGCAAAACATTCTTCTGCTCAGGTAATTTTCTTACTTTCTTTTTAACTCCTGACTTACAGCAGTACGAGTTAGATAATCATTTATTCCCCAAGCCCTCAAAGAAAGGTTATAACCCAACTAGTGCTGAAGTGCTGAAGAGGAGAGCAATTGCTGGAACTCCTGACCTACTATATTACGAACTAAAATACCCATGTTGACTACGATGACTCATTTGACAAAGGGTAGGAAATTTTTTTTTTTATAAATAGAGTTTTAATTCCTTTAGTTTGATCATCTCAAAATTGTCTACTTATCTATTAGGTAATTTTTAATATTTCTCCATCTTTTGTAATATTTCACTTTGTAGTCATTTTCTTAGTGAAATATAATTTTGTTAGTGTTCGAAGACGTAGAAATAATTGGCCGAACCTCGTTAAATTCTGGTGTTTTTATTTTTGTTTTTATTTTTCAATAGCTATTTTGTAGGGTATAGTTGTAATGATATATTGTACTGTTAAATTACTATTAGGGTGATTTTGTCCAAGGGAGGTTGGGTTTTAAGTAACACCGTTTGTGATCCCTCCAATCTTTTATGGGAATCAACCTATAGTGTGGTTTTCAGTACAATCTTTCACTCTCTATTCACCTACAAGTTTATTAGGTGAACTTTGATAGATGAAATATTACCCTTATTCTACAACAATTGGTATAAGAGCCAAATGTTACTTTTAGTATACTCTATGGTTGTAGTTTAATATGATATTTCACATCATAAAAGATTTCCTTGGGCTAGTTGTATTATGCTTTGAAGGCTATTGGAAAATTTTGTAATCGAAATGGAGAGCTCTTCAAAATTATTTACACCTATCACTTCGACAGTTTCATCACAATCTATCTAGGCAAGAACTACAGAGGCAAATTCAAAATTGGCGGTGGAAATTGATGGCACCAGCCATTTCGATATGTGGCAGAGTGAGGTTCTATACGCTATTTTTCAGCAAGGTCTAGATATTGTCATTGAAAATGAGAAACCAGAGGATGTTGAGGAGAAAGATTGGAAGACGATCAATCGATTGGCATATGGTATAATTTGATCATGCCTTTCTAGAGAGCAGAGATATGTATTATAAAAAAAAGAAACCCCTGCAAGTAATTTATGGAATGCACTAGAAGAAAAATTTCTAAAGAAAAGTAGCCAAAATAAGCTTCATATGAAAAAAAGGTTGTTTCACCTCACTTATGTATCATGTACCACAATGAATGATCACATTATCGGTTTTAATCAGTTGATTACTGATTTGATGAATATAGATGAGACATTTAAAGATGAAGATCTAGCTCTGATGTTATTAGGATCACTTCCCGAGGAGTTTGAGTTTCTTGAAACTACTCTACTTCATGAGAAGGTTGTTGTATCTCTTAAAGAAGTATGTGTTGCCTTATACAGTTATGAACTAAGGAAGAAGGATAAGAAGGTCAGTTTCAGTGGAGATGCGAAAGCTTTGGTAATCAGAGGCCGTTCGCAAAATCAAAGTATGAGAAAGAAGGAGTGATCCAAGTCAATGCCCAAGTTGAGCAAAAAAGAGTGTGCCTTTTGTTGAGAAAAGGGGCACTGAAAGAAGGATTGTCCAAAACTGAAAAATAAGGGCAAGTTCGATAAAGGAAAAGTTGTAGCATAATGAAGTGTTGCTGAAATTGATAAAGCAGTGTCAGATTACTCACTTGCTACATCATCAAATGGCTATTATGATGTATGGCTATTAGATTCAACATGTAGCTATCATATGTGTCCCAACAAGGAATGATTCTTTGATTTTAAAGAACTTAAAAAAATGGTGGAGTTGTCTACACAACAAATAACATCCCTTTGACAACATATGAGATTGGTTCGATTAACTTGAGAAATGCAAATGAATCAATCATCACTTTAACATATGTTCGTTATATGCCATAATCGAGCAAAAATCTCATCTTTTTGGGATCTTAGACTCAAAAGGGTTCGAGATGAAAGTGAAAAATGGAGTGATGAAGATTATCTCTAGTGCACATGTGATATTGAAGGAAATTTGAAAGAACAACAATCTGTACCACTATCTGGGTAGTACAGTTACAGGGACAGTAGTAGCAACAACTTCTATAGATGATCAAGAGTTAGAAGCAACAAAGCTATGACATATGCACTTAGGGCATGCTAGAGAAAAATACTTAAATTTGCTTACTAAGCAAGGATTATTAGAAGGAGTGCAAACTAGCAAATTGGACTTTTGTGAGCATTGCATCAAAGGGAAGCAAACAAAGGTCAAATTTGGGACAACAATCTATAATACTGAAGGTATCTTAGATTATGTTTACTCTAATATTTGGGGTCCCTTTAAAACTAGTTCTTTGGGAGGGAAACATTATTATGTGACCTTTGTTGATGATTGTCTCAAAGAATATAGGTGTACACAATAAAGACAAAGGATGAAGTATTAGGAGCTTTCCTTAAATGGAAAAAGATGGTGGAAACTCAGACATGCAAAAGGATCAAATGTCTCCGAACAGACAATTGTGATAGAAGTGATCCATTTGAGAAAATTGGTGAAAATGAAGGCATTGTCATACACTTCACTGTCAGATCTACACCACAACAAAATGGTATAACTCATGAATCGAACATTACTGAAGAAAGTTCGATGTATGTTGTCTAATGTTGGGTTGGGTTAAGAATTTTGGGTTATGATTGTAACATATGTGTACCACCTCATCAATCATGTACCATCTACTGCTATTAATGGAAAGAATCCATTAGAGAAATGGTTTGAAAAGCCTGTTACAGATTATGATTCCTTACATGTATTTGATTCCACTATATACTACCATGTTAAGGAGTCAAAGTTGGATTCAAGAGCAAAGAAAACATTGTTTATGAGGATCACCTATGGCATAAAAGGCTATCGTCTATGGTGTCCAAAGACAAAGAAAATAGTTTTTAGCAGGGATGTCACCTTTGATGAATCTACCATGTTGAGAAAGGTGGATGTTGAACAGTTAGATGATACTCCTAAGCAGGTGGAGTTTGAGAGAATAGTAATCCCAGTAAATAAAAAAGGTGTTGAGACTTATCCTGCAGTAGAAGGAGATTCTCAAGAAGGAGTTCAAGGACTTTCTCAGTAACTTGAACCATGTACATTTAGAAGGCCAGAAAGGGTGCATAGAATGTCTGGCCGCTTTGCTGATATGGTAACTTATAAAAAGATGACAGGATTGCTTGGTCACTATGTTGATATAGTGCCTCATGCATCTCCAGTTGTAGTTGTGCCTCATACATCTCCAGTTATAGCTAAGGACATTCCTACCACTTTTACTAAAGCAGTCCAAAGTTCAGAAAAAGAAAAGTGGAGGATTGTCGTGTATGAAGAAATACAATCGCTTCATAAAAATCAAACTTGGGAACTTGCTAGTCTCCCAAAGGGAAAGAAAACAATTGGATGTAAATGGGTTTTTGCAAAGAAAGAAGGATTTCCTAACCAAGATGATATTCGCTACAAAGCAAGATTGATGGCTAAAGGCTACGCTCAGACGGAGGGAATTGATTATAATAAGGTATTTTCTCCAGTTGTGAAACATTCCTCCATTAGAATTTTGTTGGCTTTGGTAGCACAGTTGGATTTAGAATTAGTTCAATTGGATGTAAAAACTGCATTTTTACATGGAGACTTGGAAGAGGAAATCTATATGACTCAGCCAGAAGGGTTCAAGGTTGCTGAAAAAGAAAATTTGATGTGTAAACTTGAGAAATTTTTGTACGAGTTAAAGCAATCTTCGAGGCAGTGATACAAAAGATTTGACAAGTTTATGATAGAGTAGAAGTACACCAAGAGCAAATATGATCATTGTATGTATTTGTGCAAACTATAAGATGGACTTTTCATTTATCTTCTTCTTTATGTTGATGATATGCTAATAGCTTTAAAGAGTCAAATAGAAATTGAGAAATTGAAGACTCAGTTGAGAAAAGAGTTTGAAATGAAGGATTTAGATAAAGCAAAGAAGATTCTTGGCATGAAAATTACCAAAGATAGAAAATCTAGGAGGCTTTGTTTGACTCAGAAACAATATTTGAGAAAGGTACTACAACGTTTTGGCATGAACGAAAATACAAAACATGTTAATACTCCGCTTGCTCCTCATTTTAAGATGAATGTCTCTATGTCACCGAAGAACGATACAGAATAGGAGTACATGTAAAAAGTATTGTATGCAAGTGTTGTTGGTAGTTTGATGTATGTTATAGTCTGTACAAGGCCCGACATTTCACAAGCAGTTGGGGTTGTGGGCAGGTATATGCATGATCCAAGAAAGGAGCACTGGCAAGCTGTGAAATGGATTATATGGTATATTAAAAATACCGTGGATTTTGGATTGATATTTGAGCAGGAAAGCAGTCAATGTGTAGTCGGATATTGTGATTCAGATTATGTTGGTGATTTGGATAAATGTCAATCAACTACTGGTTATGTATTTACTCTTGCAAAGGCACCAGTTAGTTGGAAGTCTACTTTACAGTCAACAGTTGCTCTGTCTACTACAGAAGCAAAGTACATGATAATAAAAAAAGTTGTATAAGAAAGCAATTTGGCTTCAAGGGTTGTTTGGTGAATTGGGAATTGAGCAGAAGTATATCAAAATACATTGTGATAGTTAGAGTGTTATCCAGTTAGCAAAGAATCAAGTTTATCATGCAAAGACGAATCACATCGATATTTGATATCACTTTGTGAGAGAGATTATAGAAGAAGGTAGAGTTAGAATCCATAAAATTCATACCACTGAGAATCCTGCTGACATGATGACAAAAGTTGTCACTGCAGTCAAGTTTCAACTTTGTTTGGACTTGATCAATACTGCTAAAGTTTGATGTTGAATTTGGAGACACTATCAAAAGTTGTTTGAGGTGAGATTAAAGATGTTGAAATTCGCCAAAGTAGAGATTTGTTGACTATGATGACTCATTTTAATATCCCACATCGGGGAAATAACAAAGGGAAGAAAAGTTTTTTTTTTTTTTTATAAATAGAGCCTTAATTCCTTCATTTTGATCATCCCAAAATTGTCTACTCATCTCTTAGGCAATTTTCAATATTTTTCTCTCTTTTGTAATATTTCACTTTGTATTCTTTTTTTAGTGAAATATAATTTTGTTAGTGTTCGAGAACGTAGGTATAATTGGACAAATCTCGTTAAATTCTGGTATTCTTATTTTTGTTTTTATTTTTCAATTGTTATTTTGTAGGGTATAGTTATAGTGATATATTGTGTTTTAAATTACTATTAAGGTAATTCTGTCTAAGGAGCTTGGGTTTCAAGTGAGACCGTTTGTGACCCCTTCAATCTTTCATAGAAATCAACCTATAGTGTGATTTTCAATACAATCTTTCACTCTCTATTCACCTATAAATTTATTAGGTGAACTTTGGTAGATGAAATATTACTCTTATTCCACAACAACTCAATCATTGTATATGGAAAAGAATCCTTTCACTTGTATTGTTATTAAGTGCAGAAGAGGAGAAATATCCAGAACTAATTCCCACAAAGAAAAACAGTCAGATATCCTTAAAATGGCTGGTGGAGGATTGCCAGGCAGGTGACTTCCTGGTGTTCTATTTCTCTAGCCATGGTTTACGACAACTGGATTTCGATAAAGATGAGCGTGATGGGTTTGCCGAAACTATTTTCCATGTTGATTCTTGAAAAAAGGAATGATTCTCGACAATTATATCAATTCCACGATTGTTTCGCCACTTCCAAAAGGTGCCACTCTTCATGCAATTGTTGATGCTTATCATAGTGGAACCATCCTTGATCTTGTCTATATCTACAATAGAGAAAAGTAATTTCACCTTCTTTATTTTTTCAAATTAATTTGACCCTGATTAAGATTTATAGACAATTCAAATATTATTGAAATCAAAAGCTCATTGATTAACCTTTCTTTTTCTATTTAAATTTATTATATGATTTTTAACTTAAAACCCAAATTTAAAGTTACCATTTATAAATAAGTAATGAGGGTAACCAGTGTCTCTAAGGCTGTAAAGTTTTATATTCAAACCTTAATTGAAATCCAATTAACAAATAAAAAAGAAAATGATTATAAATTTATAGTTTTTAAATTACTTAGTTGAAATCTAATTTCTAAATTTAAAAAAAAAAAATACTTCTAATGTGGACAAACGCTTGGAAAGGGACGGATTGAAACAATTGATAACGGTGGATATTCGTTCAAGAGTGAGTATTGGGCTCGATTCCGAGTACTGGAGTGGATTGTTGGGTTAGTCTCCTAAAATTCACCGATTTAATCAATTAATTATCAATCAATTATAGTCTATCAAGCACACTCTCTGTCTCCTAACATTATAACTAAGTTATAATTGATATTCTCTCTGTTCTAAAGAAGTTATTCAGTATTCTTTTTTTGGATGTCCCAAAGTAAATGTCCACTTGACTAAATCAAGAATATTTATAATCACTTTTTATAATTTATCCTAATAAATTATTAAGCTAGACAAAGTACATTTATTGTCTCTTAAGGGTATAGATGAAAAAATATATGAGTTAACAAAGCATTTAACATATTTCTTAAACAATATGAAAAATGAAAGATGACAACCTTTTTGAGAAAAATGTGGTACTTAATTTTAAAAATGAATCTCAATTATAAAGTTTAAAAGTATGGACTGCAGTTACAAATACTCGAACACTTTTGAATTTTTGTAATCATTAGGCCTCATTAATATGTCGAAGTTTACATATATATAGGGTAGTTTAATCTTGGTCTGAAAATTTAATTCAAATATGTATGAAAAAAAAAGCTCAGCCAAATCTGAATCGATATGATTTAGAAAGAAATTTATATCAACTTAAACCCAAAATGACAATAATTTTTACATCAAACTCGATCCTAATTTAACTTTTGAATCAATTTAAATTGACTCTATCATAATTTAATTCAAAGTGTTCTTAATTTGATTAATTTTAGTTATTAAAAATATCTTAAATACATTTAAAATTAAACAATGTTTTTATGTGAAAAGTTATGTTAGACTTGATTCATCGAGAAATTCCCAAATAACTCAAAATAACTAAATTGCTTGATATATTTTGACTCGAAGACTCTATCTAATATACTCGCAATACAATATATGTATATGTATATACACACACACACCCAACGTTAATCTCATCTAAATATATATTCAACTCATTTATCACTTCTACTAAAGAAAAAAAAAAGGATTAACAGGTTTTAAATCTCAACCTCTTATACTTAATCATTAGATAGTATATGGTATTAACATTGAAAGCTTAATGTTATTGCAAAAAATTATAACGAAACGGCATAGTATAATGCAAATACCTTGCTTCAAACAGGAACAGATGGGAAGATAATAGCTGTCCAAATGGTAATCGGAAACATACAAATGGTGGATTCGCCATTTCATTCAGTGCATGTGAAGATCATCAAATGACTGCTGATACCAGTAATACATCCATTCTTAACATTCAACACTCAAAATATCTCGCCCTATATATTCTTGAATTAAGTCGATGCTAACCCAAGAAACAAGTTAAAAATTAATTTATTTTCTGTTAACATGAACTTGCAGGCTTTCACTGAAAAGGGAATGAATGGTGCCCTGACCAATATTTTAACAGAAACAGTAAAAAAACACCAAGATCAACGACTAATATATGGTCAACTAATTGATGAGATGCATAAATCCATCGACCAAAGTTAATAATAGTGGATGCTGTCTTCCAAGATGTTAAGAACGATGTTGCGCAACCACTTACTACAGGTTAGCTTCTATTCCACAATAGTTGAATCATGCATGGTTTCTTTCACAAATTGTAAGTTATAATCATATGATCAATAATGTTTCTGATAGTGTTGTTAAATTTGATGTGTGCAGAAGCCTCTTCGTTCAGCTTCAGAGCCATTTGATGTTCAGAAGAAACTTTTTATTTTGTAATCATTGAAGTATCAAATTAGCTTCACATCTATTAGAGATAATACAATTTCACTGAATTAAATAACATTAGCAAGAAAATCAAAATCAACCATATAGTCTTTGTGGATCCCAACCCAAGTGTGTGGTTGAACCCGATCAATACTGTTGCCACAACTTTCTTATCCTTTTCTCCTAATGCTCCATGTCCTTGGAAGCATCTATATTGATAAGTTTTTCTTTAATATTATGGACCAAATTTTCCATTTCTGTTATTGATTGCTCTTGATGATTTATAAGGCAGCAGGATGAAAACAGCCAACCCAAATTTAAGTAATAGCCAACCTTTCTTTTTTAGTATGCATCACATGATATAATATAAGAAAACTTAATTTTATTTTTTGGTATATGTGTATTTTTAGGTTGCCTTATGCATCAATCTAGAATTACCTTCAAGAATCGAACTCATATAGATATAAAAAAAAAGAAAAAAAAAGAACAAACTCCATTAACTACTTGAACTTAATATTAAGGTTTCATAATTTTGATCTTTGATAGAGAAAAAATAATTGTCACTTTCAAATCAATCCCCTCTTTGTCCATCTCCCCCAAATTTACAAAATTATGGAATTTTAAGGTGAAAATATGATTAAGATGCTGTAATTTTGCAAATTTATTAGGCAGAGGGAGAAAAGAGGACTGATTTGTAGGAGTTCATGGCGTAATACAGTTATAATTCAGGATCTGATTAACAAAATTTTTAGTCTTAAAGCAACTAACTGTTACTGTTAATCGAGGAATCAAAGAAACGATTGCACCATTATATATATATATATATATATATATATACACGCACCAAATAAAAAGAAGTGCATCTGGTTCTTCTTGGCAAGGTGGGAGGGTAAAGCAAATGGATCAGAACAAAGGGAAACATGGCTTTAATTAAGGAAACTAAAAGCTAAGCAAGTATGATTCGATGACAGGATTGGACTTGTGGGGATATGGTTTTACAGGGTATATAATCCATTTGCATTCATAGGCCAGCAAAGAACCTGCATCTATGATCTGCCCCCTGCCATTGCTCAATAATTAAGCAAATCTTTTATTCTTTATTCTTTTCTTATTTTGGCGATCAGGCTCCTACCGGTTCAAACTCACTATCCTAACTATTTTAATATAACTTAAAATTGTTTGAGAATGCAATTCAGCTATTAAAATCAATATTTTAAGTTTTTAATTTTTTTCCAATTTGTTTGATAACTTTATTTCAGCTAGAATTATCTTAAAATAATAAGTCAAAATTTTTAACTTAAAATTATCAATTAATTGAGTCAACTAACAGATACTAAAATATGTTTATTAATATGACCTATATATCTTTCGTAGCTCAACAAACTCTCTTTAAAAACAACATTCATTTAATATTTATTCAATAATTATAATTATCAAATAAATTAATTAGATTCAGCTCTTAATTTTCAGTTAATACCAAATAACTATACAACTAAAAACTTTTAACATTTAAAATTCAACTTTAAATTTTCAGCACTTAATTTTCAGTTTTTCTGAACACCACATTAGTTAATGGTTATTATATAGCATCTAGCACTTCTTTGACTATTTTATTAATTTTGGTATCTAGTTCAGAGCTGCTTTTGAAAATTGCGTTTAACCCTTGCTTAAAAAAACTAATAGGGATAGTTGGAAGATTTGTTACTTGTTAGATAATATACAATATTCTCATCAGCTTTTTGGCCTAAATCAGAAGTTTTCAGGGGAAAAAAAAAATTGTTGTGGGTTGGTCATGATAAGTTCTGGAAAAATAAATTTCAATTCCTTTGATATAGTCAAAGAATCATCACTGTAAATAGAGCACAAAGAATCCCACTGATCATGTTCATTTGACATGATAAGACTAATGAAGATAGTGTATTATCTGTCCACAACTAAATTAAAGGTTCTAATTAAGTCATCATAATTGTACAACTCAATTAACATATATCAATTGACAAGCCAAGTAACTAAACTCATTTCCACATTGTTCAGTTATGAGCATCAAGAGACTATTTTAGTAAATTGTCAATCAACCAAAACAAGGTATATAGCCCAGGAAGTTTGTAAATTATTCTCTAATAAAACAAGTAAATTTAGCTTAATCCATAGAAGAGAAAGGATAAAGCTTGTAACCCTTTTCTTGTTTATATCTCCTTACCATTGCGCAGCCTTGCCATTCAGAGTTCCTTGTGACAATTATGGGCGCCAATAATTTTCATAACACTCGAGGGAAAGGTAAGAATTTCAGTGTGTTGCCTTGGATATTGAGCCTCATGCACAAACCTCAAGAGGAGGAGTCTCTGAATACTAAACCATCCCCTTTAGCTGCTTCTAAATCATCATCGTCGAAGGAGCTGAGACCTAGACCGAGGAAGAGGGCAGTGCTTATCGCAGTGAGTTACAAGAACCAGAAATTTGAGCTTAAGGGCACTATCAATGACGTCAAGAAAATGAAAAAATGGTTGGTTGGTAATTTTGGCTTTAAGCCAGAGAACATTCTCATTCTCACAGGTACATCTTTGTGCTTAATAGTATTCCATTCAAAATTAGTCTATGCATTTTTTACAATTTTATTTTCAACAAATGCTATGAACCAAATGCTGCATGTAGAAGAAGAGAAGGATGAAGAACTAAAACCAACAAAAAAGAACATTCGGATTTCCATGGAATGGCTCATGAAGGACTGCCTGCCTGGTGACTCCTTGGTGTTCTTCTTCTCCGGCCATGGCTTGCGACAGCCGGATTTCGAGAAGGACGAGCGTGATGGATGGGACGAGAGTATTTGCCCTGTGGATTATTTTCGAGCAGGGTTGATCTTAGACAATGAAATTTACTCCACCATTGTTCACCCACTTCCTAAAGATGTCACACTTCATGCAATTATTGATGCTTGTCATAGTGGAACTGTTCTTGACCTCTCTTATGTGTATAGTAGAAAAACGTAAGTGTCCATTTTATTTCTTTTATGACTACTTAATCATGCCCATATGTAATAGCTGATTGCCGATGATTGATAAATATAGCTGATAAATATTTTTAATTTTGATTAATAATCGTCACTATTATATATACATTGAAGCAATTTATAGTTAATTTTTTTAAAAAAATTAATCATATATGGTGGATGATTTGTGAATCTCTTGTATAAAACAGGAAGAAATGGGAAGACAACAGCCCACCATCTGGTGCTAAAAAATTCACAAGTGGTGGATTGGCTATTTCGATAGGTGCTTGCCGAGATGATCAAATGGCTGCAGATACTAACGTATGTGATTTATATGGTGGTCACATTATTAATTTGGGTCATTGGGCTAATAGCTTTTCATTGAGCTAATAAAACACTCATGCTATGTACATTCTTGATTTAGGTCATTATGTCAATAGCTTAGTGATTGAATATTTCTTTCATAATGTAGGAGATCAGAGACTTAAAAATTATCCCTACCATGACCTTGACTTAACAATATTTTTTCAGTAATTGATGAAGAGAGGTATTTGAGAATGAACCATATTTCGTCTTATTGATTTTTAAAGTAATTCTAAAATGCATGAATTGCAGGCTTTTAACGAGGCTGATTCGAAGATGAGTGGAGCTTTGACCCATACTCTAATAAGTAATGTGGAGGAAGGGCAAAGAATAACCTATGGTGAACTACTTGACAAAATCTATAGTGGCATTGAGGAAGCTGACAAGCAAGGATGCCTTGCTTCCAGGATCTTAAGAACACTGCTCAAAGAGAGGTTATTACAGGTCAGCTTTATATATACACATAATTCAATTATGAACACTTTTATGAGCTCTCAAACTAATACTGAATTCATCAATTCATTGAGCGCAAAATATTTGACTTGAGACTAATGAATGTTAGCTCAATTTAATAAAGTTACGAAATTTTCATGCAGCTGCTTCAAATATAATTTATGGTGGGTTCTGATTAACTTTTTTTCTTTTTCTTTTTATAAATGTGCACAGGAGCCTCAACTTTCTGCTTCCGAACCCTTCAATGTTTATGAAAAGCGTTTCATTTTGTAACTGTGAGTTGCTGAAGGTTTAATTGCTTTTGAAGGAATGTTGAGAGTGATTAAATTATATATGTAATGAAAGAAGTTCGTCTTTGTGAATATCCCTAGTCATGGTTCCAATGTATAGTTGAAACCTATTATCATATTTCTATGAAACATAGAGGAGAAATGAAAAGCCTATATTTTATAATTATTGGCTTTTTATGGGGTTGTGAAATTAGCTGTGAAATTTATATTCCTCATATTCTTGGCATGTGGAGTTTTTTTTAAAAAAAAAATTATTTGAATTTATAAATTTCTATTAAATTGAATTTTCAGGAAGTGTAACCATCCGCAAAATCAAATTACAAAATCTATACATAAAAAAAAGATACTAATATTTATGAATATATTCTTAAAATTTAGGAGGGTCTTTATTAGAATCAAAACAAAACTTTGTAATAATAATATTAAAAGATATATGATTGTAGAAAATAAAGATAAGGAAATCAAAATCTCATTCTCATGATTATGCAATATCTATTGTTATTTCTATTTTTTTTTAGCAAACTATTGTTATTTCTATTTAGAGATGACAAATATTATCTTCAAATTCATTTACATTTTTTTATTTTAGGATATTAAAGAGTTTATTAGGCCAAGCTCCTTCAAAAGTTTGCCACATAACATTTTCTTGAAAAATTTTATCGTATTAAATATATTTTTGAAAATGATACATATAATTATTTTATTAACTACCATTTTTTTTTATATATTTATAGCACTTATTAAATATTATTTAATACTTATGTAACAGCAACAAATAATTATAGTGAAATTTAGTATTTAATAACATATTAAATATTTATAATTTAAATAAATTATGAATATTGTAAATATGTTATGAGAAAAATATACTCTACATATTATTATGAAACTATCCATGGATTGTCGTTATCATGAAATTATCCCAAAAATTATTTGATTAATATAACTCAAATAAGTTTTTTCTTTAGATTTAAAGTGATTAATTCAGCAAAAGTAACATATTCTTCATGATACATTAAAGCGATCAACTTATATATATATATATATATATATATATA
>CATIWR010236906.1:0-22073 GCA_949677035.1 Omphalea diandra | reverse complement strand
TATAATTTTCTATAGTTCAATAATTATTTTAATTAAAATTGAATGATAACCTATATTATTGATTTTGATTAAGATTGTGTTAAACAAATATAAAAGTTTTAATTTAGTAAAAAATTTATATAAGATTATATATGTCTATATACTACACCAATTAAAAGCATATTTATCAATATACAATTATATAATTTTTAATAACTATGAAAAATAATTTCTCATCTTTTGAAATGAAAAGGTATTTTTTTATGTAGATAAAAAAGCAAGAATGGGAGCTACAATAATGTTTGAAAATCGAATTATACTGGCCGATTGAATTGAAAAAATTTAAAATCAGATCAATAATCAGTTTGGTTTGACCTAGACTATATTATATTTATATATTTTAATATTTTTAATAAATATTTAGAGTTATTTTAGTAATATTTTTAAATTTTATTTATTATTGAATAAATTGAATCAGACTGATTGAGTGGTGAACCAATCAATTAATGAATTTACTGATCGATGTGATTTTAAAAATAGTAGTCTATAATTCAGAAATATAATTTTTTAAAAAATATAATATTCTGGTGCAAATTAAATACCAAAATTTAGTATTCATGAGCTACTTTCAATTGAGATTCCGACAATCAAATACCCCTGTTGAGTTAGGATTGATAATTGTTCATTTTACGAGAATGAAATGAAAATCACCGTCCTTATAAATTAGAATGGACATTATCCTCATAAATGAGAATAACAGACATTTCAAAAATAGATATGATATTATCCTCAAATATAAAAACAATAACCATTTCTAAAATGAAGATGAAAATTATTATTTTCTATTTTATTAGGGCTGAATATATCAAACAATCACATCAACCAACTTTCACTACAATGTGGACACGTGTGTACAAACGTGGGCTGCATTTCATGGATATGGCCAATAAGCATTCATCCTCGTGCTTATTTTCTTTGACTCAGACTTTCATCTTCAAGTCTTTCGGCTTTCTGTTCAAACTTCTCCTAAGCTTTTCTTTTTTGGAATCTCTTCACGTGGCTTTCTCTTCAAAAAAATATTGTCTATATATATATATATATATATAAAAAAAAGAAATATTAGAATTTTTTAATATTTTATCGTAATTAAAAATTTTGATAATCAAAATATCACTTTTTAAAACTATATATTTCAATTTTAAAAATAAAATTCTAGCTACCATATAATTCTTAGAGATGAAAATAAACATAACTTTTACATTTTAAATAAAAATTATTAATGGAAGCAAGGGAACAAAATATGAAATCAGATTATTAATTTTACTTATACTCTTTTTTTTCCTTCGTTTTCCTCCATTTTCTTCAAAATAAATGAAAGATTGATTTGCAAAAGAAATACATATTAGGTTTTTTTTTTTCAAAAAAAAAATCATATTAAAGCTAATTGAACTAACAATTTATTGAAAATTTTATCAGTCATAAATTTTTTTTTCTAAAAATATATATCAAAAAATTTGGCATAGTATAAAATAATTATCACCCTTTAAATATGTAATAAAATTGAAATATTATCAAAATTTAAAATTTAAATACTAAAATTTGATTTAAGCTCGTCAAGTTTCATTTTTACATTTGAACTTTACTTGATTGATATTTAATATACTATTAGTCAACTCAATGCATTTTGACTACTTTAATGAGAAATTGATAATTACAAATGAAGAATTAAGAATTTGATAGAATTCGAATCATTGACTAAATTCAACCTAATCATTTATATAATAAATTAAAAATAAAAGAGAAAATGATGAATTTTCTCCAAAAAACATAAAACGATGAAATCATTAAAAATTTAATTAAATGTGGACTACTCGAATTGAATTTTTTAATATTTAAACTGAATTTGTTAATTTATTTTAAATTTAAATTTAAAATCAACTCAGGTAATATCAAATATTTATCAAATCAATCTTAATTAACTGGCCAGGTATCAAGACTTATTCAGTGTTATCTAGTTATCATAACATTTTTATGATTAAAAAAACTTAAAAAACATGTAGAGATGGTAATCCTTGTCCGATTCAATAGATTTTTTCTGCCAGCCCTGAAGTCAGCAGAATAAAGATAGCAATTCACGCCCTTCGTCAACAGATTTCTGCGTCATGCTTTGAAATCGGCGAGGAATCCCTGCCGTCGAAATTTACGGGATTAAACACGCATATTTCAATTATTTACGCTCTTTTTATAAATTTTTTACATAAATAATAATTTATTTATAAAAAATATTTTTTTTTAAATGTAAATAGGTGGAGTCAGATATCCTATTCCATTGGACTCTTATATATTGATTTAATCAGCTTGTAATTTTTTAAAATTTTAAAAATATAAACATCTATTGTATTAAAATTATATTTTTTTCTCAAATAAAACTAAGAATATGTAAGAATTAGTAAATTTATCATATGAGACAGAGCTAGATGGGAGACACAAGAATCGCTTAATCTCTGTGGATTCCTATAAAAGTTTGATGCTATAGTGCTTTAATTTTTTTTAATCAGGGATAAAGTTACTTGAAAGCCAATGCAATGGAACCTTAAACTTTCTTTTTAAAAAAATCAAATATATAATAGTTAATTTGTAGAATTTTTATAATCTTTTAATTTTAATATATTAAATTTTTTTATAATTTTTTAACATTATTTTAGCCATCAAAAAACATATTGTATATTATAAAGTGGTATATATGTCGATTTTAGAATATAAAAATAGGAAAAAACTATTATAATTGAAAACTCTCTGAATAAAATTATAATCTTAATGATGAAATCATACTATT
Source organism: Omphalea diandra (assembly GCA_949677035.1). Lineage (NCBI taxonomy): Eukaryota > Viridiplantae > Streptophyta > Magnoliopsida > Malpighiales > Euphorbiaceae > Omphalea > Omphalea diandra. Next base: position 19,258 of record CATIWR010236906.1, on the reverse strand, counting down.
ATTAATAATTTACAAAATAAAAAATTGCCCAATCCAATCCTTTTCTTTTCATCCCAGCCCCAATTCGCAATTGGGCAGGATAGAAATGTCAATGTGAGTTGCCGGCTCTATTTCAAAGGATCTAAACTAATATAGTCAAGTAGAGTATCGAACTCGTTCAAGTTTGAATCATTTATAAATAAATCAAATCGAAGTTGAATATTGAAAAATTATTTAATGAACGAATAGAGCTCAAATTGAGTATTAATAATATTGAATAAAACTTGCAAGTTTAAATGAGCTTAATTAAACTAACATTTTTTTATTAAAATAAAATTATTCATAATTTTTTTAAAAAAATAAGATTTCTATTTTAAAACTCAATATATTTATTAATATTTACATAAAAATTATAAAAAAATTTAGATATTACATTGTAAATGTAAATTACAATGTGAAATATATATCTTAGTTGCTACATAATTTTAATTAATATATTTTTAAAAGTATTTTTATACATATTATAAATAAAAATATATATTTATATTTATTATCAAGTAGATTTACGAGTTAAATATTGATAAATTTAAAATTGACTTGTTAAATTAATGAGTCAAGCTCGATTTTGATTTTAAAGTTCATTTAATAAATTTATCGAGTTTAAATCAATTTTTATTGAGAAGGGTTTCGAGTAGCTTGCAAGTAAATTTGATTCATTTACACCCCTAATAAAAAGGGACTCATGTGTCCAGACTAGACTTATCTTGCTCACTCTACTCTGATTACAATTAAAATAAATGTTGAGAAAGTTGGTTTAATAAATATAAGCGTGTAATATTTATTTTTAAAAATAAAAATATGATTGTTGTATATTACTTTTTTTTTCAATTAATGTTAAATCATTTCTATATATGAATAATTTCTATGTAATCATTAATCATTTTAATTTTAACTTAAACTAATTATAAACAAAACTAAATTTCATATTTTAATAAGTATAATTTTTTAAATCATATCTTAAAGAACTTATTTTTACACAATAATAATATAAAAAATATTATGTTACAATATATAATATATATATTATGATATTTATCTCTTGTATTAATATTTTTACTTATTTTAATATTATATATACCTACTAAATTTTTTAAAATTATATTTATTTTTTACCAATATTTATATATTAAATTTAACATGTTTTATTAATTAACTATTGATATAAATCTAATAAATTTTATAACTATACATCCATTAATTTATAACTTTCTAGTACTAAAATTAATTTAATTCAACTATTATGATTATAAAATTTTTTACTGTATTATTTAAGAATATGTAAAGATTATGAAATATAATATTATTGAATGATAGTTGTTAAAAAACAATTTTTAAAATAAAAATTAAAAGAGGAAATTTAATCCCACATTGGGCATCTTTCATACATACGTAACACAATGCGTAAAGACTTACCTCATCCTAAGAGTATTGGGTAAGCAGATTGCGAAAGTTCCAAAAAGCCCATACACATCTTACATTACATGAACAATTAAGGAGGTCTCCATCTGTAATTTTGCTACTGTCGTCGGAATGAGTGGACAGTAATGTTTCGCATCCTCTTCAATTTGTGTGAGCAACTCACAGAGGGCGGCTAAATAAAAGCGGGTCCCAGCTGAAGAATAAAGCCATGCCCATTGGTCAGTTCAACGAATGGATTACGTCATCAACGACTTCAACTGCAGAGTAGTTTTCCCGCATCAATTCATCACATACTATAAATACCCTTTTCAAAATTTTCAAATCAGAATCAAATTCAACTAATCACTACTACACCAGTAAGTTCAACAAAAAACAAAAAAGAGGTCAAAGAACCCTAAATTCGTTGTTATTTTTATTGAATTTTGTTTTAATTTCTGTGTTTATTGTGCAGGATTTTTGACATTCCAAGTATGGCAATTGAAAATGGCGAAGTTAATCATGTTGAACTGCTGCCTGCGACTAATGATGACCATGGTGGTGTGATTGTGGAAATGAAGGAACCTGTTGAACCTGCTGTCTTTCTTACTATGCTTAGAGCTTCAATATTCATGTGGAAGCAACAGGTGCTTTTTAGTTTAATTATTATTGTGGTAAAGGAGCTTCCTTTAATAATGGTTATGTGCTATTAATGTGTTTAACAGCTACTTTTGATAACCTAATATTATTTATTTATTTTTTATATATTTGCAGGGGAAGAAGGGGGTTTGGATTAAGTTGCCAATTCAACTCGTGAATCTTGTAGAAGCTGCAGTTAAGGTATTATTATTATTAATTTTTTTCCCTTTTGTCTCCTTTCTGCTTTGTGGTGCCTGCAAGGGTAATAATGCCTATTAGTCTGTGATTATGATCCTTTATTTGAAGTCCACAGTGATCTCTATGGGTATTAATGTTTAGGTGTAGGGATGGGTATCCAACGGCTTGATTATCCTGTTGAACTATCTCTAGACTAGAAGTGCATTTTATTAGATCTATAATGTATTAATTTTATTGTGTTGCTTAGTGAATTGAGGAGGAAGGCAACTGGGAGATATTCATTTCGTATCAGAATCAAAACCCATCTTTTAGTTCCTTTTGTAACTTCATTTTCCTTTAAAAATTTAGACCTGCCCCTTTCTGGTGATAGAGACATGCACTTCATATAAACATCATGTATTACTTTATAAATTGCCCTATTGTACTGGTCTACAAAATTTTATACCCAGAGTGCGTAAAATTTAAAATTATTTTTCTCTATTATGCAAGTAGGCCGTATTTTGAGCTCAATAATGAGGTTTTATGTGATGAGATGTTAGCTTATGTTGATTCTCAGAAATTGGAGCTCAAACAGCTTTTGGCATTCTTAGGTCCCATCTTGCAGAAACTACTACTGAACAGAAGATTTGATTTTTTTTGTTATTGCTATTTTTTCCTTTAACTTTGGGGGAAAATGCCAAGGATTTGGTCACATGCTACATTCATTAATCTGATGTATGGATGTCACTATCATGTCAGCTACTGCCCCAAAATTACAACAGGAAAATGGAACATATTGACTGCTCTTATACATATGTTATACTGATAACAGGAAGGATTCCACTACCACCATGCTGAGCCGAGTTACCTCATGCTTGTTTACTGGATTCCTGAAACTGCAAGTACATTACCTGCAAATGCTTCACACAGAGTACGTATTGGTGCTATTGTCTTCAATCATACAAGCGAGGTATTTTCCTAATTCCTATATTTGACCCTAACCACTCTCAATGTTTCTGCCTAAAAAAAAAAAATGTAAATTTACTTTATTATCATTCCTCAACTCCAAAAGTTGAGTCCTCTTATGATGTGAGCATAGGTAATTGTTGAGTTCATCTCTGTCTGCCAAGGGTTTTTTTGTCGGACTCAAAACAAGGAATCTTCTTACTTCATGTTGTCTGATCAGGGATTTGGCATACATCATGTGGGCACTTCTGTATAAGTTCTTGCAATTGCAGAAAGCCTTTGTATATTTTTCTTGTCTTTTCAACAATGGATTCTGAAGAATAAGTTTATGATTCGTATATCAAGTCAAAAGATTCTGATTCAATTGTCACATAAGGATTTGTCTAGGAGAAAAAGTCATTTGTTTGGGTATTCTGTTCCAGTACTTGGTATGAATTATTCTTATGCTAGAACAGAAACACAAAATGGTCCATGAAAATGGTTGTTGTTGGATCATCTAAATTGGTTTGATATGATGCTTGATAAACGCAAATTTAGCTGGAGTTGAATGGGGAGTCCTCACAGTTGACACACAAGCACACGCGTATTTCTAATCTTAAATCGGAATCCTTTTTAGGTACTTGTTGTTCAGGAAAAAAGTGGGCTTCTTCGAGGAACAGGTGTGTGGAAAATCCCCACTGGAGTTGTTGATGAGGTACATAGCTACCACAAGGAGTTATTCGTTGTTTTACAAATTAATATCCACTTTAATAACTAATTTTTCTAGCTCTTCAACATACAGGGTGAGGATATCTACAACGCAGCTACAAGAGAAGTAAAAGAAGAGACAGGAGTAAGTGATAAACCTGTACTGATGAACTGATCGATGTTTCCCTCTTTCTTAAGTGTTTCATTTTCTGTTTTTTTCCTCAGATTGACACAGAATTTCAAGAGATCCTGGCATTCAGGTAGGTTGTTAGTTGTTCATCGTTGCTCTGTCCCCATACTCCATGCTATACCTTATCTACTTGCCTGCAGACCATCCAATTCGGTTCCAGTTTATAAGCTTGTATCTCCTATTATGTTTAACGCATCGAGTGATTTCATACTGCTGCTCATTTCTATCTGCGATTCTGTTGTGGAGGCATTTCTCTTTTCATATTCTAAATTTACCCTAAGGAGCATTAATTTTTGCTTTTTCATTCTTTTTTTTTCTTTTATTGCAAATTCAACTACCTGAAGAATTAAATAAGGGTCTACTGACTTTAATCAATTGATGCTTTCACATGCTCTCACAGTTTTGTGGCTTTAACTTACAGACAATCACACAGGTTATTCTTTGGGAAGTCAGATTTATTCTTCATGTGCATGCTGCGTCCCTTATCTTTTGACATCCAGATACAAGAACTAGAGATTGAGGCAGCCCAGGTAATTCCAGGCAACAGCATGAGGCAGTAATGCCTCTTGGGTAACTCGGCTTTTTATTGTTTAAAACATTAAGATTTTCAACTCCTCTTTTTGATGCGTGATAAACTCTGAAATCCATTAATCTGTCATTCACATCATTTCCAACTTCCAACCCAATCTGCTAGCTTCCTCTTTTTCTGAAAAGAATCTGCTAGCTTCTAATAAATCTGACAAGGGAATATCGCTGTTACTTGGTTTTCCATTTATTCATTTTCAAGTATCGATTAGTGAGTTATTTAGTCCCCGATTAACCCACCGAGTCAGTGATGTGCTCTTCTCGACATGGTTGCAGTTGAATTTACTTATGGACCATATGAGAGGATTTACAATATTTTCTCCTCAAAAATTACAACTGGGTCCAGTCACCCATGATTGCTAACTTTATATTCATGCCAAATTCTATATTTAAGTGTTACTCATTCTATATTATTATCTTGAAGCATCTGGGCTTAATATAAAGAATCCAATAGCTGATTAAGGTGTCAATTTTTGCCATAGTGGATGCCAATTGAGGAATTTGCAGCTCAACCTTTTGCTCAGAAGCATGAACTCTTCAAGTATATTGTTGACTTATGCTTGGCAAAGGTAGACAGGGACTATGTTGGTTTTTCTCCACTACCTATAAGATCAGTTTTCCATGACAACATAAGTTACTTGTATTCAAACGTCCGAGATTTGAAGCAGTCAAGTTCTGTTGAGCGCCAATAGGAAACACTGTACAATTATATTATTTCATTTACTGATGTTTGACCTGATCTTCTTGCCTGCTTTCATCAGAGAGTGAATGCTTAATAAATAAGATATCTAGAAGATAATGATGTCCTGAATGTTTGCATACTAAATTGGAAAAGGCAACACAAATAACAATAACAGCACGACTGGAAGAATGTAATAGTCTGTTAACAGAAGTGCTCAATCAACTTTCTTTTATTCATTTTAGTGCAAGTGTACTTTCTACAAGTTTTATTTTTCTGCGTTTCTTTGTTTTATCTTGGTCGTTTCATAAACGATTACATTTTACAGTCATTATTGAAAGACTTCTTCTCTAACATTCAACTATTAGTTATTCAGATATAGATGGCATTTTATTACATGGTGAAATTGGTGTCCCAGAACAAAATTTCTACTAATAGATTGATGTTAGGTGCTACAGTTTGTATGGCATATCAATATGCACGCATATAACATGGTTGCACAGAGACATGCATACAGTAGTATGCGCCTTATACTGCGTCTGTGGATTTGTGCGCATATGTTAAGCTTATAAGCCACCTTTATATAAATATTTGACAGGTGGTCTGCCATGTGGCACAAAATCCGAAGCACAGAAGAAAAGTTTGAAAGATGTAAACCGCATTAGAATACCTATGCCTATAAGTCTCAATTCTGGTGTAGTGATTGATTTTCAGCTCATTTTCCCTCTGGAGCACCACTATATTTCTGAATACCCTCAAGTCTTCACTAAGTGTGCTTTATTAAGGAAAGAAAAATATGCTACCTGCAAATTTTGCTTTCCTTTTAACGGTTTGGCTTTCTTTCTTCTATCTTGAGCATGCAGAGTCAAGGAAGCTTTCTAGTGGTATGTTGCCTTCACCGATGCTTTGTCAATATCCATGCAATCCTCTTGCTCCACCACCCCCACCATTTTCTGACTATCCATTATATGGAGCACCACCACCCCCCCCTGGCTACCCTGCATATGGAAGTCCATCACCTCTAGGTAATTGCACACCATTTCCAGTTCAATGCTGCCAATATCCCCCTCCATATCCTTATGGATATCAACCTGTTGAAAACTATTCTGCTTCCTATTTACCTTTTTATTTCATTTCAGTCATGGTATTAGTATTTTGCATTGCTGTTATTCTCTAGGTTTATATGCCTTTCATTTCCTAGATTCTGGTATAGGCATAGTTCGCCCGTCAAGTATGATTTGTAATAGGCACTATGCTTCTTTCCAGTTCTTTACATATAGAGCTCTTATCGTGTTCATCTTTAGGTGATTGTTAAAGGGGACATAAACTACCTGATTTTGAATAGTAATAAAGCCTTTTTATTCCGTCTATATATTTTCTTTGCGTGTTTGGTATCCAACGTTTGATATATAAAACAGCACTTTTACTTCTAAGCTGATGGCTGGATGGGATAATTGCCTTGCCTGAAATACACTATTAATGTTTGAGTTAGTGAACCGTGATGGTTAAAGAGAGAAAATACGCATGTTGGGTTGGTATACCAAAGAGCTTGTATCCGGTGTCAACTGCCAAGTAGCAGAAGGATCCTAGGTTTAATTTACACTTGGCATTGTTGGCTGTTTCTGTGAAGGGTGGATGATGTTTATTTTTGAATTGGATCCTAATTTTCTTTTGTCTCATACTCCAACTAAATGACATGTATGTTGTCTTGAGTAACGAAGACTTATCCCTTCGAAGTTCGATGCGTGTGGGCATTAAGAGATGTAGCATGTGTTGAATGACGTGTCTAGTAAAATTTGTTAACAAGCCTTTTTGTCCTTTCTGCAATTTCATATGAATTTCAGGTGGATTGACCTGACCAAATACATCCCAGGCCCCTAGGATGGCAGAAATTTGATGGTGACCAATTTATGTACATGTTCTTTTCAGTGCATATGATGGTGATAAGAACTACGGTAGACAGCAATAATCTTTAAATTTTCCTATTGTCTCAATTGACACGCAGACGGGAAGATTATGAATAAGGACAGGAACAATCTCTAACATTATGATGTTGGCTTCGATTTACTTTTATGGAACAATTGCGGGAACATATTGTAAACAAGGAAATAGATTAGCTTAAGAAACCTTTGAAGAAAATCATAATTTCCAACTAACAGAACTATAGAAAATTGTTGTGGCTCCATGTGTGGGTCCACAACATTTCAATTATTTGCAAGAAGATAGTGAACAATAATCTTACCTTCTTGTTTGACCATGGCATATATAGTTAGCAACTTACACATTATTATATCCACATCTCCATAGCAAATCCCCTATCGTAGATAGCAAATCAGGGAACTAAAGATTGCACACAACATATGTTTATATTACTATACCAAAATCTTCCTGATTAGTGACAATAACAGTGTGTATCAATAGATCTACAGAATCTATGACAAAATACAAATAACAAATCTCTGAAAATCCCTTTGAATAAAAAACAAATCACACACTGAAAAGAGTTAACACATCTTCAATGAGTAAATAAATTAGCCCAGCAATGGCTGACTTATTCCCCACAAACAAGCTAAATAGGCAAATTGAAAGAACTCACAGCATCAAAAGCCCTAAACACAAACTTAACACCATGGCAGCAAGTCTTGCACCATCAAGTCTCACACCAGCATTGTCATCATCAGCAGTATCATCTGATGCATCATCAGCTGGCGAGTCTGACGGAGCTGAAGTCGGATCCTTGCTAGATTTTGGTGCATCTGCTGCTTTCTCTGGGCCAGTAGCTGGGGCAGGGGTTGGTGCCTCTGCCTTGAACAACTCCTTGGGTAACAAAACCTTGTTAATGGTATATACAGCGAGTGGTTGCTCATCTATCAAAGTCCCAGTTATTTTGCAGTGGTACTCCTCGTCTTTAATGTCACATCCTCCCCATCATTTTGCACAGTAAAATCAAACTTGCTTGCCCCATCAGTTGCTAGATTGTTCATTGGACCATTGTTGGATTTTAACATAGATAGAGGCTGGTAGACAGGCGCACCAAAGAATTGAAGGAATGATGTTTTGCCTGATGCTGTCAAGTTCTTAAATTTAGGTAGAAAGGCATTGAATGGATCATCAAGAGGGCAAAACACTGTTAATCCTCCATCAACATTGTCCTACAAGTAATCGCATACAAAAGTGATGAACATGTAATAATCAGTAATAGGTCTCTGCTGCAATTAAGCCATTATTAATTAAACATAATTAACAAAAAGGATAAAAATTAAAAATAAAATTGCCAATCTTTTATTTATTTTTCCCAGAAAGATATAATGATTTAACTTCTAATATTGCACAACCAGGCAGACACTAAACAATAAAATTACTAGTATTTATAAAACTATAAATTGGATGCTTTAACCATTCCTAATATTTTTATTTGAAAAAAAAAATATTTAGGCAATTTTTATTGCAGATAATATCACATTTTTTTCCTCTATCAATCTATCTGAAAGTGGACGGATCATCTTGAAACTTAATTTATTCTAAGATTTACATTTTCTTTCACTATTTACTAATGTCATCTCTCTAACAAGTAATCATCTTGATTCAGTGATATCAGAGTCATTCAGACTTTAAAATTTGATTTAGTAGCATTGCAGGCATATAATTATGTCCCTTAATAATTAATGAATCTTTGATTTAATGGTATTAGAGTCGCTCAAAACCATAAATTTGACCGCTAATCAAAGCCAAATTTGCTATTAAAAAAAATCTATTTCTAACACGATAGAAAAAAAAATTCCAATTTCAACAGTATACGTTGCTATTCACCAATTTCTAATCACACAGCATCCGAATAATCTTCAATGCTTAAAAACCCACAATCAAGATGATTAACTTTACTACTGAAATAATTAAAAACCCATACTTTTCAGCTAAATTACACGAATAGCCTAACAAGACCAACTATCATCACGTTACCTGATATGTCCTGGAAGCTTCAGGATTGTCCAACAAAGTATCAGCAAAAACCTTGCACCCATGAGCCGACATCACACCAGTCAGGTTCATCTGACTCGGCGCGGGACTCGGCGCCTCCCCCACGTCAGACTGAAAAATCTTCCTAGTCTGTATGACCGAAATATTATACGGAACTTCTTCCAACGACTTAACGAAGTAAACTTCAAGGTTCCCGGCCGTTATCCTCTGGCCCTAACGCCACCTTCCCGCCTTTAATGTCCGTTATGTTGACGAACCCCGAAGAACCCGGCGCGGTTCCCGTGGCCTGGAACATGGTGGCAGCGAGGGCCGTGCCGTTGGTGATCTGGTGGAGTTTCTTGGTACCGAAGTAGTCGAGGAGGACGTGGCGGGAGAGGATGTTTTTGATGGTGTAGATGGAAGGGTGGGTGGAGAGGGGGGAGGACATACCGTCGTTGTCTACGGCTTGGACGGTGATGGTGGTGCGGCGGTTGATTTCGGGGGCGAGGTGCGTGAGGGAGAGGTAATGGTTGAAGGTGGAGAATGAAGGGTGCTTGGCGAGTCGGCGCGTGACGTTGTGCGCGTTGGTGGTGGAGAGGATGAGGAGCAGAAGAAGGAGAGAGAGAACGCCGGACAGCCGCATTGTGGCGATTTGTGCGGTGCAGGGGCGCGGCAGAAGAGAGGACAATGAACTTGACTGGGGGAAGAGGTGGAAGTGTGAGTACCGAGACCTTACCCTTTGTTTGTTTGTTTGGTCAGAGAGAAGTGAGAAAAAACAAAGAAAGGAAAAAAAAATTAAAATTATTTTTTTATTTAATTTGCAAGAAAAATAAAAAAATTAAGAAAAAAAAATAAGGGAATTGAAAAGAAATTTGATCAATAAAATGAAAAAGAATATAGAGTTAAAAAAAGTGAAAGATATTAAATTAATAAAATATTTTAATTTATTTTCATATATTTTATGTTTTAAAGAGTTCAAAAAGTAAATTTATATTTAATAAATTTAAATTTTTCTCTTTATAAATAAAAAAATAAACAAGTGAATAAAAATTAATTTTACTTTCTTTTTTTGTTTAATTTCTTTCTATTTTCCTTACAATGCACCAAATATATATGGGCTTCGATTTTGGTTAATATGCATGCCAAGCCATTTTGAATTTTATTTTTTATAAATAATCGTTCGCTATAGCATATAATATAGTTTAAGATTTGTATACATATATTATATAAGTAAAATACTATGTTATTTTTAATTAATTACTAGTTTTTACTATATGTGTGTTATACATAATTAAAATAATTATTAGTCTATAAATTAATTATTTTAATTTTATATTTGTATAAATGTTCTAAAATACATATAAAATAAAAATTTAGTAAATATGATTTTTTATTGATAAATGAATGAAAAATAGATTTAAGATAAAATGATAAAAAAATTAAAAACTAAATAAGAGTTAAAAATAAAAAAAAAAGTTAGCCATTTGAGAAAAAAATTAAGACTATTATAGTTTAAACTAACAATTATATAAAATTTAGTCTAACAAAAATATATAAAAAATTTAACATTATAGATTATAGATTGAAATTATCTATAATACAAATAAAGTAACTTTATAAAATGAAAATTTACAATTTGACTAAGGTATATGGTTTTCAATCTCATTTTTAATTAGTGTTTATTTATTTTATGCTAAAATTTTCAATTAGTCTTCATTTATTTTTTGTTAAATCTCTTCATAAAATTACTTACATTCCTTTTGATATGTATTTTATACAATATTTAAATATAAAAAATATATTATTAAATAAAAAATTCAAGTAAAAATAAAAATATTATTCTTATTTGGAATTAACTATTATGATTTTCTTTTATCCTATGCTATATTTTATCTTAAAATATTAATTTAAATTTTAACAAGAAAAATTACATCAAAGACATCTAAAAAATATATTAAAATTTAATAATTCATATTATGTAAAAGTATAAGTTAAAATAAAAATAATATAAAAATTGAATACCTAAAAATTGTGAATTTTCTATTTTATTTTCAACTTTATTAAAGTAGATGAAGTTGTAAAATACGACTTCTTCAAAAACCGACAATGTACTTTTCTTTAATAAGTGCGAAAGGAGTATAATATAATTCTATTTTTTAATTACATTAATAAATATTATATTATAACTTTTTATTGCATCATTAGAAATAGTGTAAGTTTTTCCTTCTCAAAAGAATTCTTAAATTTTTCAACTACATAATTAAATATTGTTACATGTATTTTTATTTTGATAAAAATAATAAATATTTTAATGTAATAAAATTAATGAATAAAATCTAAAAAAAATTTTATAATGTAAAGATCTAAATCTAACTATCTATAAATATAATTTTTCATAGTTGTCTATTTTCTATATGATCATAATAGCTTTTTATCAATCCTTTTCAAAACAATAAAAATTTTGATACTTTTTTTTATGCCGGTATTAGTTTGTTGATCGTAATAACTTAATATGATTTTTTTTTGTTAGATATGATATAATTATTCTTATTTAAAACCCAACACTAAAAAAAGGAAATAAAATTTCATTTAATAATTAAAAAATTTACACACACTAAGTATAAAATACAAAAAAAGAAAGAGAAAAATATTTATAGTTAAATATAATTATTTTTTAAAATCTACATGATAAAGGATTGTAGCAATAGATTAACCAATTTTTGTTTTTGTCTCACATAAAGATATAGATATTGGTATCCATTATTCTAGTTATTTTATATAATTATAAATTTTAAAAATTAAAATAATATCTATTATTTCTATTATTTCAAATAATCATAATTTTAAAATTGAAATATTAATTAGTTTCATGAAAAATATTATTTATTTAATTAAAATTTATAACTTAGAATTGTTATTATCGATTCAAAAAAAATATATAACCTTTTACGACCATAAAAGTTTTTTTTAATTAATCAATTTTATATATAGTATAGATAGATATTTTAGTTATTTTAAATAATCATAAATTTTAGCGTTTAAACTAATAATTAGTTTTATAAAAACATATTATTTATCTAATTAAAATTTATAATTTAAGATTATTATTGTTAATTTTAAAAGTTATATACTCTTTATATCTAAAAATTTTTTCTAGTTAGCCAGTTTTATATATAGTGTATAAATATAGATATTTTAATTTTAAATGTTTTAGAAATAAAATAACACTCACTTAAAAATATATAAACATTTTTATCCATTGTTTCAATTATTTTAAATAATCATAAATTTCAAAATTTGAACTAATAATTAGTTTTATGAAAAAATATTATTCATTCAATTAAAATTTATAATTTAAGGTTATTATTGTCAATTTAAAAAGTTGTATATATTTTTATGTCAAAATTTTTTTCTCTAATTAGCCACTTTATATATAGTATAGATATAGATATTTTAATTTTTAAATATTTTAAAAATAAAATAATATTAACTTAAAAACATGAATACCTTTTTCCATTATCTAAGTTATTCTAAATAATCATAAATTTTAAAGTTTAAACTAATATTTAATTTGATAAAGAAATACTATTCATCCAACTAAAATTTATAACTTAAGATTATTATTATCAATTTATATATATATATATATACACATACACACACATATTTATGTCGAAATTTTTTTTTCTACTTAGTTACTTTTATATATAGCATATATTAAAATGTATAACTTAAAGTTATTATTATCAATTTAAAAAATTCTATATATTTGTATGTTTAAAAAATTTATCTCTAATTAGCCACTTTTATGTATAATATAGATGAGATACATAGATGTAGGTATTTTAATTTTTAAACATTTTAAAAATAAAATAACACTAACTTGAAAATATAAATAACTTTATGCATTATTTCAGTTATTCTAAATAATCATAAATTTCAAAGTTTAAACTAATAATTAGTTTGATAAAAAAATATTATCATCTAATTAAAATTTATAACTTAAGTTTATTATTGTCAATTTAAAATTTTTTTCTATATTTTTAATTCCAAAAAAGTATTTTCTACTTAACCACTTTTATATATAGCACCAAAAAAGTTTTCTCTAATTTGTCACTTTTATATATAGTATAAATTAAATTTTAAAACTTAAAGTTATTATTGTCAATTTAAAAAGTTCTATATATTTTATATTTAAAAATAATAATTTATTTGATAAAGAAATATTATCCATCTATTTAAAATTTATAACTTAAGGTTATTATTGTCAATTTCAAAAAGTTATATATACTTTTATGTCTAAAAAAGTTTTCCCTAGTTAGCCGCTTTTATATATAGTATAAATTTTTTATAAATTATCGTGCACTTTAAAAAAAAATAATTATTATGAAAGAAAGAAATTGTATAATTAAAAAAATTAAATAATGTTCATATATAATGGTAAAATGCCAAGTATTATATAATAAAAATTTATCCCTAGAACGACATATAATTTGGGACGAAAAGAGTATTTTAAAATCATCAATTTTTTTTTGTTGATATTCATATTTTATATTTTTCATATTTCATCTCATCTTCTTGTTAAATTGAGATTAAATTTTTTTGTTAAAAAACTTAAAAGATGAATTATTATTATTTTTTTCAAAATATAATTTTTAAAAATTCATATAATATATTAATAATTCAACATTTTAATTCACTCAATCTTTCTATTTGTTATAATTTATTTCTTTTTTTTTCTTTTACCTTTTGTGCTATAATGGAAAAAATATTTTAAATTTTTTATTAGTGGAATTAGTGATAAATAATTTAATTTTGATATGGTTAAGTGGAAATATAACTTGTAATAATAAAGGATAAAAAGAGGAAAGAAACTTTATATCAAGCTTCAATCTTTGGACTGTGGTCATAACAAAGTCTTTTTGGTTGCATAACTTATCTACCTTTTTTGCCTAGTTATTATTATGTCTAGGATGGTGTTGGATCTTTATGAAGCAATATCTTGATATTTCAAATGGGAATTAGATTATTGAACTTGGAATTAAGAATCAAACTAAAAGGATCACTCACTAGCTTCATAATTTTATATCAATCTCCTTATATGATGATAGGAGTCTTAATTTGATGGGTGAAGTAATTAATGACTATATATTATCTCTTCTTGGATTTGAAAGTGTCAAAATTGCATGTGTGCATGTGCTTTGAGTCATTTTCTTCATTATGTTCAAATCCAAAAGGTATTTATATGAAAACCTTCCTAATAAATGTGATTATAAAGTTTTAAATCTTAAAGAGAATATCTTGAGATCCAAGTAATTTAATTATTGAGCTAATGCCATATTGATTATAAATTGTTTTCTTTTGATGAATTTTTATCTGAAATTATTTGTATTATTTATTTTAATTTTAAATTAATAACAATTACACTAACAATTAATATTATATGAAACAGAAAGGGTTGGGTAGGCAAATGGAGAGAGGTTCAAACTATTTCTAATTTATTTTATTTTATTTTTTTTAGAAAATTCATTTTTAATTAATTAAAGAAAGAATTGTTTTCTATATATTATGAGATTTTTATTTTCAAACTATTTCTAATTAATTACAAATTCATATTAATATAAAGTTAAAACAAAATTAATTTTATAAATAGAAACACTGTAAAAAAAAAGTTGTTTAATTTTGCTTATTAGAGAGAATGAATGAAAGTTTGACCCGTCGATATGAGAGTATTATTATTATTATGTGGACTTTATCTATTATTAAAATAATAAAAATAATAATTAATTTAATTATGTCTAAAAAAATGAGAAACAAACCATTTTATTTTTATGAATAATATGAATTTGTGAATGTAATTGTGCACCAGTAAAATGTCTACAATAAATTGATAAACATGAAAATGTTTTAAGATTATAAATGTAGTTACAATTATTCATATTATAGTTTATATTAAATGATGCAAGTAGATATACCCTTATTGTAATGGTGAATTATGTAAAATATTGTTATTGTTATTTAATTTATTTTTTTATAATTTTACATATCTTTATGGTAATAATAAATGTGACATAGATATATCACAATATAAAATTAACAATATTGACATAATCTCTAATAGAAAATTTTGAGTTTAAAGCATAATAATTTCAAATAAAATAATTAAAGACATAAAAAAAACTTAGATATTTGAAATAGAGCCTCTAACGCACCTAAGTTTACTCTAGTGAATAGTGTAACTTTAACAAAATTTTTAATCTTATATTAAAAACTCTAAAGATAATTACAAAATGACCAAAATAAATTCTTAAATTTGAAGAGTAATTCAAAGCAACAACAAAACTTTGATTTTTTTTTTTTTAAAAAAAAACCTACCAGCACAATAATATTTGAACCCAAACTTGAATGTTAAGTAAGAGTGGACAATCATTTTAAAATGAAATGAATAAATAGAATTAAAATTTTAAAAAAATTTAAAATCTCAAGATATAAATCGAATTGAATTGAATTAAATATATAAATTAAATTAGATTGAACTAATTTAGTTTGATTTAATTATAATTTAATTATTTTAAACTAAGTTTTTTCTAAAATTAATTTTAAAATTGTTAATATAAAAAATAATTCTTATAATACATTTTAAATATTGGCAATTTAAATAATATATTTTTAAAAGTATTTAATATTAATAATTAATTTTCAATAAATTTAATTTTATCTTAAATTAATTTAATATAAATTTAATTTATTCTAATTTAATTAAAAATAAATTAAATTAAATTAAATTAAATCAAAATTTATATTAAAAATCAAACTAAATTTAATTTATCGATTTTTTAAAATTTAACTAAATCAAAATATATATCCAAACCAAATTGAAAAACTAACCTAACTCAGCAATTTTTTTTTATTTAAACAGTTTCATGCCGACCAGTTGTCAGGCGCGCACGCCTTGGCCTTGGACTTGGGGTATTTTCGTAGTTTATAGAATTTAAGAGGGTAATTACCAGAAAGAGGGTCCAAGCAAAGTTTCAAAGGAGGCAGAGAGAACACGCCACGTGGATAGACACTGACCAGGACACTCTCCACCGACAAGCTCAGTTGCCACTTCTGTTCTTGACGGTTAGGACCCTTCCTTTCCCAACATGCGGTGGCTTCCAAATCAAACCAGACAACTCGCTATTTATTTGAAATGGTTCTAAACGATACTCGAAATTAATTTAATATTTAATGAAATAGAGTTTGAAATTTAACTTTTTAAATAATAGTTTATCAAGTTAAATTTACGCATAAAAATATTTTATTTTAAAGTTTGGAAGATTAATTACACTTTGATATTTTTACTTTTTTTTTATATTTAATAAATTTACATAAATAATTAAATCAAATAAATTTAGAACTCAATTGAATTTATTTAAAATTAAATTTAATATCTTAAAATTTTAAAATCTATTAAAGCTCGGTTTAGATACAGTCAAGCTCAAATTGTAAATTTTATGGAATTCGACTTCACTCAATTATTTTTCTAATTTTTTTCTTTTTTTAATAAAAATGATTTCTAGTTAAATTTTAACTAGTCATGAATTTATAAAATAACGATATGAGTTTATATGATACACAATTATTTGATAAATAATATGTAATTGTTTAAAATAACTTTTTAATCTCCTATTTAGTAGGTCTTCTTTATATAATAATTAATTTTTCTAATTTTGTACTTATAATTTTTATATGACAATTTTTTTTATAACATTATATAAAATAACAATTAATTTTTCTAATTTTGTACTTATAATTTTCATATAACAATTTTTTTTATAACATTATCTAAAATAACAATACATAGTTATATGATACATAATTATTTAAAATTAATTCTAAAACTAAAATTAATAATATATATTGATTATGGTAAGCATTGCAAATTTTTTTGGTCAATGTTTTCTCACCTACCATCACATGACTGTAATATACCCACATAAACATCAATAAAATAAATATTTATGGACAATGTATCCAATTATTTTCCACATTTGAGGATGAGCTGTACTTCTTTTTCTTTTCTTTTCTTTCTTTTTTTTTTTTTTGGATAAAGTAGGTGAGCTGAATTATAGGCTTAGTTAGGTTGTTTCTCCATTTGGCTGTCCCAAAAACATATCGTTTCCTTATATGTTCGTATGTTAATAGATAACCATTATTGAATCTTTAGAGTTTGTCCAAACAATTAAGAAAATTAGTCTGTAAATCCTTGCGTTGTGCTCGTGATTATAATAATAAAATTTAAATAAATTTTATATTTATTTTTATTAAATAATTAGTTAATTAATTAATATTTTATTGAAAATTATTATCAAGTGAATAAAATAAAATTTTTAAAATTTGTAATTATATATGAAAGTAGTTGTAATGAATGATTGCTCATTAATTTATAATTTCAATTTTATGTGGTATAATTTTAAAAGAAATTTTATTAAATTTAAACGAAATAATTCTTTATAATCAATTTAACAAATAATATTAAGTAATATATATATATATATATATATATATATATATATATATATATATATATATATATATATATATATATATATATATCTGTGTGTGTGTGTGTGTGTGTGTGTGTGTGTGAAATAATTAGATGTGTGTGTGTGTGTGTGAAATAATTAGAATAAAACATTATTTATTGATTCATACCTTTGATTTTATGTAGCATAATTTTAAAAAAATGTTAAACTTGAATAAAGTAATTATTGATAATCTATTATACCACAATTATTTTTTATAGACTCTAAATTTTAAATAATCAATGAAATTAATTTTAATTTTAATTTTTTATTTAAAATTACTATTTTTAAGTTTTTTAAGTTTTTGTTTAGAATAGATTTTTAAATTTTATATTTAGAAGTTGTTTAAAATTTTTTACTTTATAGAGTTTTCTTATTTCCTTTTCAGAAATTTTTTGTTATATGATCTTAGTTTCTATTTAAAATTTTTGTTGTTTCAATTTTTTTGAAAAAATAGTATCATTTATTCAATTTAATAGTCATATGATATCGACAATTCAAAATATTAATATTGAAAAATAATGATTTGAACAATTCAGCTCACTATATTGGATTCTTTCTAGATGACTTTAAAATTATTTTGATATTATAATATCGTTCTAAATGAAATTCCTCAATAAAATCATCACAACATCTTGGAAAATCATAATTATTACACAAAGTAGATTAATAATATTCTAGAACCAATAAATAACATTTTCATTCAAAAATATAAAATAATATTCATATAAGGAGATAAAATACCCATAAAAAGAGAAAAAAGAACATTTATAAAGGAGAACAAATCATCCACAAACATAATAAAACATCCACAAAAGGGTATAGAATTGCATTTAATGTAAAAAAATAAATGACAAATTTATCGATAGAATGACATATTGAATTTATTGAAAGTAATAAATAATAAAAAAAAAGAAAAAAAGAATGAGCTACAATTGGTTAACCACGACAACTCCAAACTAAGATTAATAGAAAAAAACCATTTAGAGAAAAGTTGAGAGAGAGAATATTTACGATTGCATCATCTTTTTTACTCAAAATTCTACTATTTAGATGATCAAATAAAATATATTATATTAATGAAAAGTGATTAAATATCTATCTTAATATGTCAAATGATTTCATTCAATTGATTTGAATTGAATTTTTTAAAAATATATTTTAATTTTTTTTAAATAAAACTTATATATATATATATATATATATATATATATAGTATTATTTTTTAATTTCTTACTTGTAATTTCTCTCAATAATTTTTATTTTCATTTAACACTTTTGATTAGATAATTTAATATTTTTCTAAGAAAATAATGTGTACTCATTATTTTTTAATTTTATTTTATATTTGAATAATTTTTATTTCCATTTAGAACA